>PVLD010001283.1:0-210007 GCA_004027595.1 Dinomys branickii
GGATAATTTTGCAGGATACATCAGTCTGGGTTGGAAGTTGTTTTGTCTCAGAATCTGTAGTATCTCGCTCCAAGCTCTTCTTGCTTTCATGGTTTCCGTTGAGAAATCTGCTGTGATTCTGATGGGCTTTCCTTTATAGGTGATCTGTTTCATTTCTCTGGCAGCTTTTAATATTGTGTTCTTTTGCTGGATATCTGGGGTCTTGACTGTTATATGCCTGTGTGTGTTTTTCTTTGGGTTATGGATCACTGGGGTTCTATATGCTTCGATTAACTGAACTTCAGTATCTTTTACCTTGTTTGGGAAATTTTCTGCTATTATTTCATCAAATATTCCTTTTATATCGTTTGTGAGATCTCCTGCTGTTTCACTCACTCCTATAATTCGAATATTGTTACGTTTTGCCTCATCTTGAAGCTGTTAGATTGACTTTTCTTGTTTCTTTGATCATATCATGAGATTCTTCCTTTCACGCTCATAAGCTGCCATGCTGTCTTCAAGTTCTGAAATTCTATCTTCGGTTTCATTTAAACGGTTTTGCATGCTTTCAGCGTTAGTTTTCAGATCCTGGCATTCTCTTTGGACCTGTTTCATTATTAGTAATTCATTCCTAAATTGCTCTTGTAACGTTTCCATTTGTTTCCTATTTTCTTCTAGACTTTTGTCTATTTCTTGTCTATGTGAATGGAACATTTCTTCCATCATTGTTTTCAGCTCGTTTTTTGTCTGAGAAATCATTGCGGGTATGTGGGGTATTTCTGCTTTAAGCTCTTTCATGGCCTGTTGGAGTTGTTTCATTTCGGATGCAATCGTTTCATAACTTGAAGTTATGAGGCTTCCTGGTTCCCCTGTATCTTCACATTCAAAACTTGTTCTGGGTGGCGTTGAGTTTTGAGACTGCATTTTGTTCCTCTGTTTTCCCATTTTTGGGTATCAGATTCAAAATGTGGAGGTATAAATTCCACAGGCAGTTCAGCAGGCAAAGGTCTGCTGCAGAGGCTGCTCCAATGGTTACTTCTCTTTGGGAGAATGTCCCTTAAACTGTCTGCTGAGATTTCCGCTTCTATTCCCTACCCAAGACCTGGCCGGGGCGAATAAACAGCTTGCCGCCCCAGAAGTCTTGCAGACAGGCCACTCCGGTGTTCCTCCCTGGGTGGAGCTCCTTCCCCCCTCACAAATCCCGTTGGGGCGCCTAGCTAGCTCTTCCCACCCGGGAGATCCCGCAGTCCTTAAAGCTGCTTTGATGTCACTCGCTGGGCTGAGCTTCTTCCCGATTCAGGAAAAACCGGTTAGAGCGCCCACTTAACTCACCCTTTGATCGTGCAGACAGGAATGCCGTTCAGATGTATCTCTCTGGATGGAGCTTTTTCCCGACTCAGAAATCCCGCCGATTGTTGTTGCTCCAGTTCGCTCGGCGCCGGCTGCGGGGGTGGGGTTCTGAGCGGGATCCCAGACCGCTTCCCAGATTGGCGCAGTCTGTCCCAGTAGCGTGTTCTCTGAGTTTCCTCGGCTCCGCTGCCTCCAACAAATCCTGGTTACAGCCACCTCTGAGCCATTCGGGTTCAGGAGCTGAAGCCGTTCTTCCCTCCACACTCGCTCTCTCAGCTGTACGCGATTTGAACCGAGCTGCCGCCCAAGCACAGCACCGATCCCTCTGGCGCCCAGCTCTCAGGATCCGCCCACTTCTCACCATGCTGCTTGTCAGCCGGCCCTTTAATGCTCAGGCCACGGAGAGCAGTCCGATCAGTTGGAATTTTGCATCCACGGACCGGGCAGCCGCGCGCAATGGATGAGTCTCTGGGAGAGATTCCCTCTGCTGCTCACCTGGTCTCCATCTTCCTGGAAGTCTCTCATTTATTTTTTATTCATCCAGTATCAATAGCTTCTACCCAGAGACCACCAGGGAATACTTGCAGGTGAGTAAGTTGGGTCACTGCTTTAGAATCCAGCCTGCTCTCAGAGAAGAGGGGTGGCTTTTTGTTTCCTACAAGTAAGGGCTCATTAGATACATTATTTCTTATCCTAATGGATAATCTTAACCTTGAAATTAATTTTATGTGGTAATGATAGTAATTAAGACTGGATACATGACATCACCATTCTATTGGAGGTGTTCATTTTTACCAAATGTTTCTCATCTATAATCCATAGCTGTATGGGTTTTGTTGGACTCACATTCTAATACAGAGATGAGGAGTGCAGAGAAGAGAGGGTGACTATTTAATTATATGTTTTTGCAGTCCTGAGCAGTAAAATAGATTAATGAATATCTGATGCAATTGGATAGTAAAGGCATGGGTATACCAAATAGCTAGTGACTGGTGTGACTTTTTCAACTCTTACTTGATTAGAAAAAGTCAAGTGACCAACATTCTGTTCCATTGTCCCACAGCATCGCATACCATCGCTTAAAACACGAACACACATTACCTGGTTAGTTCATTCTCTCCCTAATATGCAGAACCTGCTTTTATTTTATTTTATGCATGCCCTGCCCTGTCCTGATGATATACTGAGTGCAGCACTGGGTGCTCTGCATGTTTTTAAACAATTAGTTTCTCATCTTTAAAAGGAATCCAACTTCAGTTTGTGTCTCCTGAGACACAACAGTTTATTCATATGAGGCAAAAGGTGTCTCCCGTGTGAACGGCCTTCATTCTCTGACAAACTGCCTCTGTATCTGAGACTTCCCCCTGCCCCTAGGAAAGATCAGTTACTTTTCTCCATAGCCCTCATTCCCTGCACCAATGTGTCTATCTTCTACTGATCTTACCCACTGGTGTACTTCACCCCCTAGTGTTTTTAAGGGAGCCTGAAATTAACACGGCCTTTTCTAATTACATGATCCTTTCAGAATAAACCATCCCTTCTTCTGTATCTGGGAAACTATGAACATCATTATCATCTGGCTCCCAACAATGTTTCCCCTCATTAATTCTGTTAAATGATTTAATTATTTTTCAATTTAAATAGAGATATGGCCAATTTCAGGTCTGGACAAATGAAATGTGTGATTCCCTCACCCTCAGCCTCAGCCTCAAATGTCCTTGATTAGAAGGTTGGTGTGAACTATCTCAAAAGTTTTGTAAGAGCAAGATAACCCAATTTCTAAGATGCAAAGGCAGCAATTTCTTTCTCAGCTATTGGCCTAAAGTGAGGTTTTGATAGTCTTAAGGGAAAAGAGAAAAACAGGGTTATAAGGAAACAGTGATTTTGTAGAAAACGCCCTGAAGCTGGAATGAATCTTTCATGGTTATCTAAAGGGTGGGACTATAACCATATCCCTTTGTATTTCCACTAGGAAGTTCTGGCAGCCAGTAATAAATAACTCAAAGTCACCTGAACATAAACAAGGTTTATCCGCCAATGTACTGGAGGTTATGTGAAATGTTGGGTCTGGATGCTGGATCTGCTTTTCCGTGGTTCCTTTGGCTTAGACCTTTTCCAAGTGTTGGTTAATCCTTAGGATGGCAACAAAAGTTTACATTCGTGACTCTAGTCCTCATATTTAGTTCTGACTACATCCGAGGAAGGACATGCACCACGTCCTCTACATTAATAACAAGGAACTTCCCCGGCAGTACTACAGTTTGACTAATTGGCCAGAATCATGCCACAAGCCTCCCTTAAACCAATCACAGAGGAAAAGGATCTGTGATTATCAAAATTGGGTTAGGCCCTTGGCTGCACCCTGGAATTACCTAAGGAAATTTTAATTATCACAGTGACAAAGGAACACCCTACACCAATTAAATCAAACTCTGGAGGTAGAATCTGGCATCAATATTTTTAAAAAATTTCCCCAGGATGCTGATGTTTAGAGCCATTGGACAATAATGATTGGCACCCACTCCTAAGTGCCTACGACAGTGTATGAGAAGGGACTATTGAGCAACACTGGGTTTCTGCTCGGCAGAAGAAATGAGAAAATGGATGCTGTCTAAGGAGTCAGAGTCACACCTTTAAATATAAACTGACACTTGTCCTGACTATCTTCAAAGGTAGCTATGGCTCACTGTGAAATTTCAAGCCCTAATACATGTGTATATGTGTAAGTATATTAATATTTGTCTATAATGTGTATACATATTTTATCTGTACAGATTTTTTATAATCATAGCTATAGATATAAATATATGAATGGTTGTTTTTACTTCTCTTTTCCTTGAGTAGTCAAGTATCCTGGGGTCTGGCCAAAGTTCAGCCTTCTCTATTAAGCAACGTCAAATACAAAGAAAGAATTCATTTTATTTACTTAGATCACAATACTTTTGGAAATCACAGCCAGGTTTTTCATCCATTTCCAGCAGCTGACTCATCCCTGGCCTGTAGCTGAACACACAGCGCAGTCTAGCGCTCATCATGCTTAGCTGATGTTGCCTGGAGGAATCACCTGGAGGGCTTCTTGAAGGCAATGACAAGGCCTCACTGCAGAATTTCTGTCTCAGTCAGTTGTGGGAGGGTATCTGTAAGTGTAATAATTCCCGGTGAGCCTTATACTGCCAGTTTGGTAACTTTGGGAGCTGTGCTTAGCATTGGTTAGCTCCAATTCCTCAGGAAGTGAGGCAGGAAATTCACAAGTTCTAGGCCAGTGGTATAGTCAGGGTTTGCAAGGAAACAATTTAATACAGGACACGTAACTTATAGGATTATTTTATAGTAGTCACCCAAAGAGTCAAGTACAAAGGAGTGCAGGAAATCTGTCCATAAACTAAAGACCCAAAGATTCCAGCTGAGGGTCTGGATCTCACAGCACCTGCGTGAGTCCTGCTAAAAACCTAGGGCCCATGGCAGTGCCTCCCATAAGGCCAACTGAAGACCTAGAGCCCGCAACAATGTCTCATGCAAGTCTATTTCATGGATCTGCACTGGGAAGCCCCAAAGGTCAGTGATGGAAGCTGTAAAGTGTGCCAGCAGGATGAAGGATCTGTGCCAGCAGGCTAAGGGATCTGTATGGGAGCCAGGAAATGACAGAGTAAGGACTAGAGCTTCCCCCCGAAGTACCCAGAGCCATCCTCAGCCATCCTTGGGACACCGAGGTCCCAAGCTCCTCTGATGAGAACAGCTGAATTCATATCAGGAAGGCAGCTCAAGCTTCACCAGGAGACTGAACAGCATATCACCTTCCCCTCTAGAGCCAGGACGTGATGCTCAAAGTAAGGACCAGAGCTCCCCCAAAGTGAGCTGCAGTCATTCTCAGTAACAATGAAGTCCCAGGCTCCTCTGACAATGAGAACAGCCAAGTTCCTATCAGGAAAGCTAGTATGACAAGCTCCTTCAGAAGAACCAATAGCACCTCTTCTTCCTCTCCAGCTCTCCTTTTTATGTTGTTGGCAACAATCCTCAGGTGGGCCTTCCACACCCGGGACCACATTAATTCAGTTCAGCTGGGTGTTATAAATTGACCAGCAGTTGTCAATCCACCACAGTCAGCCTGGGGCAACTTAGCAAGACCCTGTCCCAAAATAAGGAATTAAAGTGCATTGCAGGTCAGGAGTAAAGCTACTGCCTAGCATGTGTGAGACCTTATGTTTAATCTGCCACTACTGGGAAAAAAAAAATCCATGGCACTGAAAGTGTGGTTCCCAGACCAGCATCTTCAGGGTCACTTGGGACCGTGTTAGATATTGTCAGAGCCTGGGGAGTGGGCCCCAGCAATCAGTGTTGGGACAAGCCCTCCCAGGGGTTGTGATGCTTGCTAATGTTTGAGAACCACTGCTTATTACTCTAACTGGGCTTTCCTCATGTGGATGTCTCCCCCCGCACACCTTTTTCTTTTTACTTGCCAGGTGGTTATCACACATAGCCAGAATATGTGCACTAGTGCACTAGAATTTACAAAATTTTTGTGCACTTACTAATTCATTGGGGACCTTGTTTATGTGCAGATGCTGATGTAGTACTCTGGGATAAAGACTGAGATTCTTCAGTGTTAACAAGATCCTTGGTAATATGGCAGTGCTGCTGATCTCCAAGCCATGTTCTGAGCAGCGAGGGTCTACAGAGGAACCCTTCTCCTCTCTTCAGCCTGGCCTCTCTGCAGGTTTCTTTGATGCTAAGACACATGCCAATGAGTAGCTTGACTTTACTCCAAGCATCCTTGAGAAACGGTATGTAACATAAAGGACTGTTTTATCATAGACCTTTGCCCTGTTTGTCCACCAGGTTGCTGTGCTGTGGTTTTCTGGGTCTCCTTTGGTACACCGGCATGGCTGCAGCTTTTTTGCTCCAAGCAGAAATCTTCACTTCAAGCTGAACCATCCCACAATGGCTTGAAAGGTTTTGTCATCTGTAAATTCATATTGAAACTTAATCCCTCGTACAATAGTGTTGGGAGGTGTTTGAGAGCTCTGCCCTCACAAATGAGATTAGATGCCTTATAAAGGACCTTGGTGGATAGAGTTCACTTCCTTTTGTGCTCTTCCGCCTTCTGCTGTGTAAGAACACGGCATGCCTATATCTCTTGGGGAGGTGGAGGTGGCCTATGAGGCACCATCTTGGAACCAGACAACAGAACCATTGGTGCTTTGATCTCAGACCTGCCAGGTTCCAGAGCTGTGAGTGATAAATTTATGTATTTTACAGATTAGCCTCAGATATTCTATTTCACAGGCACAAATGCATGAAGCCATTCCTCCCTCTGTTGCCACACACATGGATTTTGCAGTTGTTCTTCTTGCCTACCCAAAGGTATGAGCTGCATCTCATTATTACAAAAAAATTGGGTTCCAACATCTCCATTGACCCTAGAGGTTATCATTTCTTTAATATTTTTAAGCTGAATCACTACATTATCATACTTTAGTATAACCAAATACATTTCTGATTCTTTCCACACAGTGAATAACTAATGCTGACCTAATGGTAAATGTATTTCATCTGGCTTTTGTATTCTGTGTTTATGAATGAGGCACAAGTTTTGTTCTTTTTTTTGTTTTCTCAAGACTAGTAAAACACAAAATGTGGAGCAAATATGGAAATTCAGGCTTGGAGTAATTTGTCATTGCTGTTATTTCCAGCCACATATTCTTGGCTGAACTGCAACTGGACTGAAAATTTAAGTGCTCTATTAAATCTTCAGTCTTACAGTAGAGCAGAAGATGTTATCTCTGCATGTCTTAGTTATTTTCTCATTTCTGAGGCAAAATTCCATACATGCACAAATTGAAGAAGGAGAGATTTATTGCAGCTCATGGTTTGTAGAGGTTTTAGTCCATAGTTGGCTGGCTTCAAGACAGGGTGGCATGGCAGGGGGGCATCACAGAGGAGAAATAATCCATAGAAAAATAGGGAGCAGCAAGCAGCAATCAGCAGCAGCAAGCCTGTCTTTCCCTTTTATCCCATTCAGGTCACCAGCCTTTTAGGAGGAGCCAACCACACCCAAGGTGGGCCTTCCCTTACCTACTCCCTTAATCCCAGTCTCACACCCTTAATCCCAGCCTCACACCCTAATCCAGCTGCATTCAAAGCTCCTCATCCATGAGTGTATGAATCTTTGGGGGATACATCTAGATACAAACCATAGTGCTGGTTAAACCACAAATAGTGGATGGTCAACCTTGCTTTCAGACTACTCAGTGCAGATCTGCTAATTTTTAAAGACACACTAAGATAGTCTATGAATGTGACCCCTGCAAAAACCTGGTCCCCTTACAAGCACTGTCAGCGTTACCTGTTAGCTGCTCAGGACTGAGACTTGAAGTGGTTGGCTGTAGTAGATAGTCACTGATTGCAGATGTTCCTGAATATAAGTTATGTCCTGATATACCTAGAGTATGTGAAAAGCATTTCATACACCTAAACTACTAGGAAGCATAAATTAGACACACAGTATATTAGATTATTTGTTGTTTTCCCTTGTGATCATATGACCAACTGGGAACTTCAGCTCACTTACTCTGCCCAACACTTTTGGAGTATGGCCCTGAACAGTGCTAGCCCCAGCAAAGGCCAACACCCAAAATGAGAAGTAAAGTCTCCACTAAATGCATAATGCGCTCATACTGTCATATAGTTGAAAAATCTAAGCTGATCTACCATTAGGCCGGGATCGTCTGTTGGTATGGAACATGGTTGAAATTTAACATTTACTCAGATAAGAAAAAAAAAATCTTATGACCTACTCTAAGTCCATCCTACCAACTAAACGCAAAGAGCAAGAGCAAGGAGACAAGACTTAACCTCATCTCCATTTCTTTCTTTTCTAAGAGAGAGTAGGGTGTAGTACTTAACTTCATCTTAGTGGCTTCTGTATTAGATATCCTTGGAGTTTGCCCTTGTCTTTCAGGAATGTGCCCAGTCTTTCAGATTTCTTCTTCCTCTGCACTCTTTCCTTAGATGGCATGTGAGTAACCTTGGTCATCCAAGTGACCATGACAGTAGTGCATGTGGGGGTTGGTCCCTAAGTGCATCCAGGTCCTGGAGCTGATTCCAGGTCACCATCTCTGTGGAGGTGTCTTCTAGCTCTCTCTTTTGTGAATGTAGAAGCTGTTAAACTCCCAGTCCATTGCCAGTGTCTATGTACTCTCTGCTACTTGGGTCCTCTGAGTCAAGGACCCTGATGGGTTCAAGTTATTCCCCTTTCTTCAAGCTACACCTTGGTCTGACTTGTTCACTCCTCAGCTTCTTCAATTAGATCACCTTGCCCCAAGCCATGGTGGTCCAGTGGCAGGCCTCCCATTTTGCTGCATTATGAATCTTTATGCCTTTCACAGGGTCCTCTGATTTCCATGGCAATGTCCTCAATGAGCACATGGGCTCTGAAGAGACCCAGAAAGGAGATCTCTGACCCTCCTTTGTGCACCCCCTACTCTCAGGCTCCTCTTCGCCACCCATGCTTCACTAAACGTGGCAGCTGCCAGAGTGTGTGGTTTCCCCTGAGCCTCTCACACTGCTCATAGGGATACTTCTTTGATTCTATCTGCTTAGCTCTTAAAGCTACATCCTAGAAAAGAAAGAAATGAAAATGATCGCATTTTATGTCTATACCGCCCCCCACAGCTCAGATATTGATTCCTCTGAAGTTCTTGCTTTACCTTCTAGTGGGAAGTCTATGACATATCATTGAGCTGGCATTTATTCAAAACAAATTCCAAGGCCACATGTCAAAAAAAAAAAAAAAAAAGAATGCAAGTATTCATAATGTACAGCAGGATAAAGGGAGTTAAAAACACTGAAAGTCTTATCTTGCTGAATTTTTTTAATGGTACATGGTACACTAGAACTTCTATCTCATTTGATTTCTTCTGTTCCTAGGACATTCTAGCCAAACTAGAAAGAGAAAACAATAGGACTTGTCTATAAAGAGGGGTAAGGGTTTGGGGCTGCATGACCACTACCAAAATAATTAGAATTGAAAGTAGTAGTTTGTGTTGAGCTATACAGTGGCAAAAAAACAGCTGGTCTCAGGGGACCAAAGCATAGCTTCCCAGTGTCAATGAAGTCTGGTTTATTTGCTACTGTTTTTCCAGCGCTAGTAACCAGCACATATTGGGAGTAAGTGTATAGAATGAAGGGATGCTGGAGGTAACCTGGAGAGAGGAGGAAGCAGGGCACACACAGAAACAGGAGTGAAATAAGCCAATAGCCTTAACGGTACAGATGAGAAGAAAATCCTCCAGAATGCACTAGAGACACATCCCACTATCCCAACTATCTTCACATAAAACCATCATGATCATAAGACTTCAGGGAGAATCCCGTCACTGATTTGGACATGGGCATCCTAATCATCCTGGAGTTTTTCCTTTTTAAAAACTGATTCCACTTTTATTTCCCTTGTTCCTCGTATATTTTTTCACCAATGAGCCTGCATCCTCAAGATAATAATATTTCATTTCACATTATATACGAGCTTTAAGTAAATTCATGTGATTAGGGACATTCTGTCTGAACACACTCAATGAACTCTAGTGCATGGAGGCAGCGTATCTTCCACCCAGTTTTGGTGGTACAGAACCATCCATTCTGCATCCTTATCTCACCAATTAAAGGGAAACATAAACCATCCTCCTTATGCTCTGCTTACTTCCTGTTCTTTGGACTCCTCCCCATTTCACTGGTGGATGTGGCTGGGACTCCCAGAAGTGGGTACATTTGCATTCTACATGTCCCTACTAAGCTGTGTGCAGTGCATCTGTGGACCACATGGAACGCCTCTTCCTGCCCCATATGTTCGGCACAGTGTGCGCCAGTGTGGATGCCAGCAGGCAGCCCTGCCTGAGGCAGCGTGCTGCCATGGACATTCCTCCTCAGGGTCTCCAGGATCTCCACATCTGTCTGTGTGCTTTCCGCTTAAGTAAACCCACACTCACCCAAGTTCTTCCTCATGTTTGCAAACTGTTCTCAACCAGGAAGTTTCAAGCCATTTCTTACAACCATGACAGGAAAACTAAACTCCCTCCACCTTTCCAAGTGGCCGTTAGAGGAGGAGTCTAATAATTAGAAGCAAGCAATGGTTTCGTGCCATCTATTGCTGGCCAATATAGTATGTAGGTTATGCTTTCGGCTGCAAGTAGACAAACACCCAAAGGAAAAAAAATTTGCTTCAATGGTAGGATTCTAGGGGTTGGCTATGAGCTTACCGATGTGGGGCCTCAAGTTACCTTCTATGTGACTTTTCTGGTCGTCCTCTTACGCTCACACAGGAATGTTGCAGCCCCAAGCTTAGAGTCCTAATATGAAAGTTGCCAAAGTGGGAGAGTCAGAAAGGGCTCTTACCAGGGAAGAAAATTATTCTCAGAGCCAAAGTCTCCTCTTCTCCTTCATTCCTTCTCCCTCTCATTCCTATAGGTCCCTCCTCAGGCCCCTGAGACCACAGACATATCAGGAATCGTACCCTAGCCTTGCAGGTACAGACATGGCTTTCTTTACAGTGGGAAGCAGTCCCTGTACCACCCATCTCTTTTATTTTCTGTGTTCTGATACTGGGACAGCTAGGCCTTGCTAACCCTGGAGAGACTGCGCCTCTTACATTTAGTCAGTTCCTATACTATTAAACCATTTGCTCACTTCTCAAATGCCAACCAACCAATCCAAGGCCCACACACCAACCACTTCCTTTGTGAGACCCTCGTCCACAAACCTAACCTTCCTTTCTTTAAAAAAAAAAGGGGGGGGGGAAGCAAAATATCTTACTTAACTGAAGGTCAGGTATCAAACGACTAGACAATGATCATTCTATCCAGAGATTCCTGAAACTATTCAAATTAGTCAATACTTAGCTGATTACCCTGCTTCACCTGTCCCTTCCTACAGAAACAGACAAAAAAGGCCCTTGCTTATGGCTTCCCTGTCTCCTGCTCTTTGGCCACAGCTGGAGTGACTTTCCTTGCATGGCCTGATGTGCCCCCTGCTCTTTGGAACTGTGAACAACCAACTCTCTTTTCAATAGCAGTTTTCATAAGTTTTCCTTACACAACCTCGTATTTTCTATTAATGTACCACATTTTATTATTTATCTTATTATCTTTGCAGTGCTGGGGAGAAAACCCATGCAAGCACTCTCCATTAGCCACACTCTGAGCCCCACAGTGGATTTTAGAATAGGCTCTGCTATTAAATTCTCCTGCAGGAGCTTTTCTCTTCCAAGGAAAAATAATTAAAGGAAAGAAAGCTCTTCCTATACAACAGTTTTACCTAGTTATTTGTTGCTGCGTTACAAATTACCCTAAGTCTTAAGAAAGCAGTGATTATTACTTCTCATGGTTTCTGTTGGTCAGGAGTCTGCACAGGACTCAGGTGGGCAGCCTGGCCCTGGGTGGATCCTCTGCTTGCCTTCAGACTTGCCTGGAACTGCGGGAGTGCAGGGCTGAGAGGGTGGGGCCCACTAAGCATACACATTATTCCAGCTCATCTTGTACATCAACACTTTGAGAGATGTACTATTTCTTAACTTGATTGTGTAAAGGGAGCCATGGACTCATATAGCTATGGGTTTCTGCATCCTCAGATCCAAAAAGTTGTGGATCAAAACTGATTTTTAAAAATCATCTGTGTTGAACATGTACCGGCTTTTCCTTTGTCATTACTCTGAAACAACACAACAACAACTCTTTATACAGCATTTACATTGTACTAGGTACTGTATCTAGGGATGATTTAAAATACAGAAGGGTAGATGTGTAGGATATGCTTCTTATGTATTACAGTGCCATAAGAGGGCTTTGTCAGTTGTATGGTGTTTACTCAGGGACCAGCTATTTTGATGAGAAGGACTGAAATTCTCAGCAGGCCAGCATGGCCTTCCCAAAAGATGTAGTGGGCAGCTATCTGCTGAGTAAAAGCAACTCTGCAAGGTCATTCTGCAAACAGTGCTCTACTGGGAATCACGTTAATAAGTAGACATAATATTGCACAAAGAAGCCACTTGCAGATTGCCTCCTCCCAAGCAAATCAGCTCATTTGCATGGATGGATCAGAGCTGTTGGTGAACCAAGACTTCAGATAGTGTAATTGCAGCCAGGCTTATTAAGGACTCCACCCACCCTCCCTCCTTAAGCGTTGACTGGAAGCTCTTGTTTGGCCTAACTCTTTGCATAGTGGTGAATAAACAGAATGCACTCCCTTCAGAGAAAGTGCTAGATGATCTGTTTGCATAAGAAAAGAAACCAGCAGAACCTTTTTGTATCTTGTATCTAAATAATTCAGAAAGAAATTCCTACTATTAAGTGTTGGGATTGACATGGATTGTGTACAAGGCTTTTTTTTTTTTTGAAGAAAAGTATGTATACTAGAGGTTCCAGCTTGAAAGCATTTTCCTTAATTTTGTTGACTACTGTATTGGATCATCACTTAAATACATTTTTAATGAAAAGTAAGCAAATAATTTAGGAAATAGTGTGATTCCAATGTATAGATACATGATCAAACAAGACTTCAAGGTCATAAAGAAAATTTGTGTGCAAATATGCATAGCTAAGGATTCACATTTATGTTCGGGTCAGGTTCGTGGATCTTTGTAATAGCATTTCAGCCAGTATTTTTCAATAATAACAATAATGATTGTAATAGAAACAATAACAATTTATAGAGTAAATACCAAGACCTGGGCTGTGTTGTATCTATGGGTCTGATCTGGCTGCATTTCCACAGTAACTGTACACACCAGAAATGAGCTGCCTTTCTCCCAGCAACTCCACAGGACACTTGTAGTATCTCTTCCGGCGCTGCTTCTCCAACTCCCCAACATGAGCTGTGTGTCCTATACAGCAATTCAATTCTGACATGATTTACCTAGAAGTGGTATCAAATTTCATGTGAGGATCCCAGGAAGTCTGACAGCACTACTTCACAGATACCCGTCACCTGTACTTTTGACCAATAGCAATAAATGTAGGAGTTCCCATAATCTCCTTTTCAGGTTCCATGATTTCCTAAGATGGTTTATAAAACTCAGCCTCTGTTTATGTCAGTGGATCACTTTTACTTATTATTATTGGTTTAGCTTTAAGTATACAACCAGAATCAGCTAAATGCGGAGATGTGTAGGGCAAAGTAAGGGGACAAGGCATGGAGCTTCCCTGCCCCCTCTCGGTGCATCCCCTTTCTCATATTCCCAAGTGTTAACAACCCAGAAGCTCTCTGGAGCCTGTTGTGGAGCTCTAATGGATGTTTGTTTATGTAGGTAAGATAAATTGAATAAACACCCATTGGTGATTAACCCAACCTCTTCTGCAGAGATTGGGAGTTTAAAGCTCCAGATTCCAATAAAGACTTGATCGTTTTGGAGATTAATGCCTCCCCTACCCTGAAGCTGTCCAGGGGTCTCCTGAGAATCATCTCATGGGAACAGAAGATGCTCCTATCACACAGGAAATTCCAGAAGTTTTAGGACCTCTGTGCCAGGAACTTAGGACAAAGACCCTTTTTGTGATAACATGGGTGGGTATTAATTTTATCTGCATCTTGTAGAAAGGAAAGCTAAGAATCAGAGAGACTAGACAACCTTGTCCCAAATCACTGTTGATTCATAGCAAAAACCTATAAAACAGGCTTTTAATAATCATCTATTCAACCTAATAGTTTGTTTGCTTAAATGACCTTGCCATAATCCTTCTACCTGAGTTACTGTCAAAGAAATGCCATAGGAAGCTACAGAAACATTTACATTGTCTTCCCAATTTGTTTTATTATAAAATAATGTATTTCAGCAGGAGCTAATTTAAAATTGGGACTCCGACATGCTGGGTTCTTATGCTTAATGTATAATAGCATGCATTGCTGAGAAAATAATTGTGTTTAGTCATCCTCTTTCAGTGGGTTTGCCCAGGTACTGGTGTGGTGGGTTCGTGAACAAATAGAACTCCCAAACAGCCAATTGGAATTTTGAGGTAGCGTTTTTATTGACTGAGCTCAGCAGCCCCTGCCTCAACCCCTGTTTCAGAGTTGAGCTGAGACCTTGAGCTTGATTTACAGAGGGTTTATAAAGGTAAAAACCACAAACTGCAGGGGGTTACAGACATTCTATTTGGCAAGTCATTGTTCACCTCAATGGACTGTTAAGTGCCTTTTGAAATGGGTCAACTGTTTCCCAAGGAACATTTCCTCTTTCTGATTTTGTTTGTTTTGACTGCTGTCCTTATATGGCTGCCTTGGGCAGCAGGGGTGAGGGTTAGGTTAAACACGGAGTCTGTATAGTCAAGGCTACAGCTTCAGGCCATAACACTGGGTCTCTGAAAGGTAGACAGGACTGATAAGTATAATGCCCAGGAGGCTAATTAATTCATACAAGATCAGATAGGAATGAGAGCAGCAGACAAGTTCTGCAAAATGGGCTTAGGAAAGGAGAAGCAGACACATTCTAGGTAAGAAAAAGTTCAGTGGTTCATGGGGTTCAGGTATTAAAGCTTTGGAAACAAGTTTAGGTACAGGAAAGAGAAAGGCAGAAGTCCTGGGAAACACTAACAGCTCAGGTCCGATTACGGATGCTAAGAACTGAGCATCTTAGTAAGTGACCAAGGATCTCAGCAGCGGTGCTGGGACTGCATACCGAGACAACTGTTTTCTAATGCTTGACATCTCTTCAGTACTTTCTGGCCAAGGTCATATTTTGCCTAAGAGTGTGGGAGCTAGTATGCCTGAAACTAACTCAAAGCAGTCATTGACCCAAAGTGAGGTGGCACCATACGAAGAGCAGATACATGAGGGAGATGCTAGTGGAATCGTCCAAATAATTAGAAACCTAAATAACTGGCAAATGTTTGATTTGGTGAGTGCACAGTTAGAGAACAGGGACACATATTGTACCAGACTTGGAGAGTGGTGGAATTTCTGCCATCTGTCACAGACTAGGGAATATGAGAATGCATTTAGCTCACACTTTTGTCAGAGCCAGGCAGTCCTCTGTGGTTCTATTTTTCATAGATCATGCGAAGCATGTTAAATTCACGTCCCTTCATTGTTCTTTCCTGGTCTTTTACTCCACTAACTTCTAGCTGCTCACCCAGCCTCCTGTCTCCCCCCAGTATCTATCTACCTGGGGCTGGGAGGGATTGCACTGTTCTACATGTCCAGGAAGGTTTGAAGAGGAACCTGATTGTTCTCTGGCAAAAAGTGGGGACAGTTGCCTTCTGGTGGTGAGCTTTACACATTCGATGTTTTAAAGACTACTTCCAGGTGTTTGATACTCGGGAACAGAGTTTGGTCAGATTTGATTAAATTGAACTAATTAGCAAATTTATTTTCATTGCAGAGACAGTAATTTAGTTCTGGCCTTCAGGGGACTGAAATATGTTCAAGCTTGAGAAGTGTTGTGGATATTCCAGTTTACCACAGACTAAGATTCAGTTAATTGGGGTATTTTATGTCTCTCTGGTGAGGAATGAATCTAAACAAGAAAAATGTATGTAGTAATGACCATTTTTTTCAAGGAGTTAATAGTCCTCTGAATGTGCATCCTACAGAAAATGATTATGTATTCTACATACAGTGATTATTTTATGAGAAAATAAAGCCAAAGATAAAGTAATCATTAAGTAACCAATTTACCAAATGCTATATACAAAATAAAGCATTTTCCCATGCTTTCTGCTGCTCTCATCTATTGTCAGAAAATGTTAAAATATTTACATTTTGTCTAACCAGAAAGCTATTTTTGTACCTCCTGCTAGGGAAATGTGTGTTAAATAAAACAGACAGTAGGGTGTTCAGGAAACGATAAAATCAGATCTCCTTGAGAACTTTTCTTCCTGCAGAAACTGAACAGAATATTTCCAGTTGTCTTCTCTGGTGGACGCATCATTACTGAAGAAGAACCTAAATGGCATTTGGAGTTCAAGACTAGGAGCAGAGTTCTGTTAGCTAAGAATTGAGTTTTGAGAGCGATTGTTTTTACATGCCTTTTAACTGGATGTTATGTCTATTAAGTCTTTTAATCTACACATTATCCTTCTTTTGTCTTTCCTTGTAGACTTATATTAAGGACACTGGCTCCTTCATCCTGAAGAATTTACCATAATCTCTGTTGATGAAGTGCACCCATGTCCTATTAGATACTTCTATGGATTAGGTGTGATTTCCCCCATCCACACACCCAAAGATTCTTCTGGAAGCCTGGTGCCCTGTACAGTAGTGTGGAGATGGTGGAACTTTTAAAGGATAGTCTATTGGGAGGTCTGTAAGCTAAGGGGCACCACCTCATGAATGAACTAATGCTGTCTCATTACAGTTCTTCCTCTGTTGTCACTATGACAGTGGGTTGTTAAAAAGACGGGCCATCCTATGCACCATCTCCTTTTGCATGCAGCCTTTTCCCCTTTTCATCTTTTTGGCCTCCTCTAACACAGCCAGGGGATTCTTGTTAGTAATTTGGCACCATGCTCTTGAATCTCTGCAACTGTGAGTGAAATAAAACTCTTTTCGTTATTAATATCCAGCCTCAGGTATCTTGCTGTAGTAACACCAAACAGCCTAACAGATATCTACTGAATTCCTTGATCCTGAATTCTAAGAACTCAGATTCAGAGACCTGTTCAGATTCAGGTTTGATTATTTTCTCCCACTCAAATCTACTGCATAGGAGGTGGTACAGGCTTCCATGTGGAGGTAAGAAAGTTCCTTTTTTGGGTGACATTATCAAGCATTGATAGCCATTACCTTGATCAAGGGTTGGTGCACATGCCTGTTTTTGTGAAAAAAGTTTTGTTGAAATGTAGTGCTACCTGTTAGCTTACATATCATCTTTGGCTGCATTTGCACTGCAACAGAGCTGAGGCATTATGACAGAGACAGTACGCCTAAACTATTTACTCTCTCCTTCTTGGCAGCAAATACTTAATGGCCCTTGGTCTAAATCCACTAATTAGGGAGACACTAAATGGGGACATTCAAACCTGTCGTTACTCATTGTTCACTTATTAGTTACAGTATTTCTCTTTATAAAAAGTCTCTTTGTCAAACGTTGGTTACCAAATAGTGTAGTAGATGAAAAGTATTGGGAGGAGAGAATAAAGGTTTCATTATTTCAGACTTCTTTTTAAATGTTTTCTTTTCTATTTCAAAGTAAATTTTAACACTTAAAAGGGTAAGCTTGAAGTTATCTGGGAAATTTACCTGTGTGAAATGAGTTTTCTCGATGACCCTCTTTAAATAACAACATAAGGAATTTTTTAAGGTTTCTAAGTAAATTTGTCAAAACTTATATATACAAGTGTTTTTCTGGGGAGGCAGTATGGATCTGCCACAGGTGGGGCTAATTTTGAAACATCTCTGAATGCTCCTCTTGAGAAATAGCCCATTTTAATTCAGCCTTTTTTCTTTAAATTAGCGAAGCCAGGAGATAGGAAAAGATAGGCGGATAAGGCCCAGGTCCTGAATAGATAGCTTAAGGCGAACTAAAGGGGCCTAAGTGAGGCAGCATACCAAACAGACCACCAGGGCCTAACGAAATGCAGAAGAAAAAGAATAGGTTCTTAACCAAGTGGGAGAGACCTTGGAGGAAGTAAAATGCAAATGAAGCAGCTTGCTTTCTGTACATCCCAGGCCTACCTGCAATCAGGAGCAGACACAGGTCCCAAAAGCTTTAAAAATCCAATGGACCTAGACGTGTACAGGCCCACCTTGTGGAACACTCCTCTCTGAAGAGCAGAGAGCTTCCCACTTCTGTTTTCTAATCAACAAACCCTTGACCACTCCCCACTGTTTGCTGCTCTCTGTTCTGTCAGCTTCAGCCATTGTTGCCCCTAAACAAGGACTGGGGAGCAGATCCTGTTATATTAACTATATTAACGCATGTTTGCGGCACATAATGATGGCTTTGATCTCAGAGGGCTGGTGCCTGCACACAAGAGGCTGTTACCTATGGCTTTAGTTACTTTCTCATTGCTGAGATAGAATACACAACACCCAAAGTGAAAGGAGGAAAGGTTCATTTTAACTCACATTTCGTAGAAGACTCAATTCATACTCGGCCAGCTTGGAGGGCGGGTGGGATGGCAGAAGGGCATGGCAGAGGAGAAACAGTTCATGGAATGTCAGGCAGGGAGCAGGAAGCATGGAACCTGCCTTCTTTCTGCCTCCTTATATTCTATCCAGGCAGGAGCTATTGATTGGTGCCGAGGGTGAGGCTTCCTTCTTCAGTAAATCCCTTCAGCCACACCTAGAGCTGTGCTAATCCAATTCATGGACTAATTTACTTACGGCATGCCCTTATTCCATATCAAACACCCTAGATCCACCCACCTCCAAGAGCCCCACCTATGAGCACAGGAGGCTTTGAGGGAGACATCAAGGTACAAGTCAGAACACCCTGCATCCTCCCTAGGAGTCTAAAATGACTATATTTTATTTGTTTGTTTTGATTTATTTGGAAATTGTTATGAACTCATGAATTGAATGTGTTTCAAACGGTCCCAGTTATAATCATCTTTACTCACAAACTGTGTTTCTGCTAGCTATTGGGATCCTAAACCCCAGCTTTCTTTCTGTATGTGCTGTCCTTAGTTGGCTATTATTTCAAGATAATCTTGTTTTTTTTTCTGCCTCTGTCCCGAAATCAGCCATTTCTCTCAGGATCTTGAGGAGGAAACAATATCGAAAGTCCTCAATTTGAGTGCTCATTCCTTACGGGATTTTCACTGTTTATATGTTTTTCATTGGACAGAGCTACAAAATATTCATTAAGCTAAAATATATTATTAGTTTAGAATCATATTTTTGATTTAAATTAAAAATTATATGGTTTTCTTATCAATCTTACTTCTGCTTGTCTTTTCAATTATACAAACACCCTCAATTTCCAAAGATGCAAGACAGCTATGCATTTGATATATTCCACACGATAGCAGTCTCGGCATGACAATAAATACAAATTTTACTGGCAAACCATGATTCCTAAAAATCTTTCCTTTCTCTAGTTTCTTTTCCTTGGATGACATCACTGAAGAATTTCACACCTAAATTGCTGTCTTGTAAAGTCATTGCGAGGTCAGGAGTAAAGCTCGACAGCATATCACAAGTGGCCTAGGACCTGGCACAATGACATCTTGAAAACATTAACTTAGCAAAGAAAAAGAAAGAAAAGCTCTGGGAGTAAAGAAAGAGGGAAATTAGAAATCACAGAAAACTGGGGAAACTAGACAATGCAAAGAGAAAAACGCAGAGCCCAACACCTGTGCATACGTGCAGTCCCAGCACTCAGTCTGAGGCAGGAGGATCTCTGTGAGTTCAGGGCTGGCCTAGGCTAAAAACAAAGACCCTGTCTCAAAAAGAAGAAGAAGACAAAGAAAAAGAGGAAGAGGAGGAAGAAAAAAGAGGAGGAGGGAGAGGAGGAGGAAGAAAAATAAAATGGGGAGGAGAATAAGCAGAGAAGAGTAAGAACCCTGAAATGACTAGGCCAGCTCCTTGTTCTGTCTTCACAAAAAAAAGGTGCACACAGAGAGGGCCCTCCGGCCCAGTGAGACAGAATGGACTTACCTGGAAGTGCCAGCCCCAAGAAAAGCCCACAGCTATTGTAACCACAAACACCAGGTGGGATTTTCCTTTGATGTGACTTTCCACATGGCAGGCTAGAGATGGAGAAGAAATCAAATTCAGTGGAGTGCCGGCCATTTTGGGGAGTGATCAGTCAGGTGCCATTGTGGAAAGGGGTTAACTGTTTAAGACAGAGCTACTCTAGGGGTCAAAAGCCACAGCAGAACTACAACTAGCATCACCCTGTTGCTAAAACTGGAAAGGGACTTAAAATGAAACTACAGACCAATCTCCTTAATGACTATAGATGCAAAAATCCTCAAGAAGATACTGGAAAATAGAATACAACTAATTATTAAAAAATCACATACCATTGCCAAGTTGACCTCACCTCAAGGATGCAAGGATGGGTCAACATACAAGAACAGTAAGTATAATAGATCACATAAACAGAAGCAAGAACAAAAATTACATGATCATCTCAATAAACAGAAAATAAAACCCTTTGACAAAATCCGAAATCCATTCATGATTAAAACTCTGGAATAGGTATAGGATACCTTATTTCAAACAGATTAAAGCCATTTATTGAAATTTGTAATCCCAGCACTCAGGAGTTTGAGGTAGGAGAATCTCTGTTGCAGACTCACTGGGATCATCATAGTAAGTGGGAAAATATCTGAAAACTTATTGTCTAAAATCAGGAACAAGACAACGGAATCTACTCTCACCACTGCTGTTCAGTATAGTACTTAAAACTTTTGCTATAATAATCAAGCAAGAGAAAGAAAGAGACAGGTGTAGGAAAAGAAAAACTTAAGCTACCCTTATTTGTGGATAACATGATCTTTTACATAAAAGATCCCCCAAAAACACTCCACCAAAAGACTCCTAGAACTAATAAATTCAGCAAAGTATAGGATATAAAATTAACATCCTAAAATCAATAGCATTCCTGCACACCAACCATGAACCCACTGAGAAAAGAGTCAGGAAAACAATCCCATTCACAATAGCTCCAAAAAAATTAATACTTAGTAAATACCCTCATCAAGGGAAAGATCTTTATAACAAAAACCATAATAATACAAAAAAGGAGATCAATGAGAACATCAGAAAATAAAAATACATCCCTTGTTCCTGAAGAAACAGAACCAATATTATCAAAATACCATTGCACTCTCAATCAAAATACCAACAGCATTCTCCAAAGAACTATAAACAAATCCTAAAATTTATATGGAACCAAAGAGTTCCAGAATAGCAAAAGAAATCCTATATAACAAGAACAAAGCAATAGGCATCATATCCTGTATTTCAAGTTATATTACAAAACTACAATGATAATAGCAGCATGTACTGGCACAGAAGGCAATATTTTGATAAATGGGACACAACAGAGGATCCAGGAGCAATCCCAAGTACATTCAGCTGTCTTATCTTGGAAATGTGTGTCATGCTGGAGGAAAGATAGCCTCTTTAATAAATGGTGCTTCAAAAACTAGTTATCTACATGCAAAAGGATGAATCTACACTCATGTCTCTCATGCAATACTAAAACAAAATCAAAATGTATCAAAGACCTAGATATTGAAACAGAAACAATCTATTGGAAGATGAAATGGGTTAAACTCTTGAAAAGATAGGCATAGGTAAGGACTTTATTGACAGAACCTCAATTGGTCAAGAAGTAACACCAATAATTAACAAATGGGATTACATTAAATTAAAAAATAAAGTTTGTGCACAGCAAAGGAAACAACCAACACAGCTAAGAAACAATCTACAGAATGAGATTGTCACCTACTCCTCAGACAGAAGACTATTATCTAGAATATGTAAAAAACTCAAAAACATTAGACCTGTGAAAGTAAAAGACCTAATCAAACAATGCATGACTGAAATGAGTAGATATAGACAGTTCTCAGAAGAAAAATTACAAATGGCCAATAAGTGTATGAAAAACTATTCAGCATCATTGGCTTTTAAAGAAACGAAAATCAAAACTGCACTGAGACTCCATTTTATTCCACAGAGAATGATTTTCATCGCAAACTAAAAGCAAAACAAAAACAAGAAATGCTGATGAGTTTATGTGGAAAAACAAACCCTTCTACATTGATTGTAGGAATGTAAAATAGGGCAACCACTATGGAAATCAGTATTTAGATTCCTTAAAAAATAGACAAATAGAATTCTATTCCACCTAGCTGTTATGTCTTCTGGGTATCTCTCCAAACGAGGTTGAATGTCATATTCCAGTGATACTTGTTTACACATGTTTTATAGCAGCACAGTTTATGACCTAATTGCTAAAGAAAATGTGGTAATAATGCATGTGGAGTACTACTCAATTACAAAGAAAAATAAACTTGAGCCATCTGTAGGAAAGTGGATGCACCCTGTGACCATAATACTAGGTGATATAAATTGGACATAAAGGGTTAAATATTACATAGTTTCTCTTACATGAGAAATCCAATGAACAAATGATTTAAAGAACAAAATAAAATACAGGTTATAGGAAACAGGGAGGCAGACGTAGGGAGGGAGGTAAAGGACAGGGGAAGGGAGAGTGAAAATAATTTGGAAGCACTGTGTATATGTATCAACTCCACACAATGAATCTTTTCGTTGTGTATACAATCATATATTAATAAAAACTCAAAATAGCCACGCATGGACTGGGTAAGCCACCAATATATATGTTGTGATTCATTGATCTCATTTTACTTTTGATATTTAAGAAATGCTTTTTAAGAGTGTAGCTATGTAAAATATTTACATGACTTTAAAGTTACATCTGCAAAACACAACAACTTCAGATAAAACTTGCCCTCCACCCCATTTTCTCCTTTTAGATAGAAAACCATTTTTGGAAAAAGTTATGGTTTACCCTTTCAATTTTCTTTTTTTAAAAAATAAATGCTATCTTTATTTTGAAGATAAGGGTGGACAGAGGATGAGAAAAGAATGAAGGCATGTCCTGTACATGTGCCAACTACATACACGGAACGTAAACGCAGGTTGCAAATATGTACCAACAAAAGGGAAAGGATGGAGAGGACTTTAGATATGTTATGTAAATGTCTCAACACCCCAGAAGGAATATAAGCATTATGTACTACACACATGTGCTAATGAAAGTAAAACAAGCCAACAGACAAATAAATGAAAAGATAAACTCCAGAATAATATGCACACCTCTCTAACTTTTTCCTGTTCGCTGAAAATTTCTTCTGAGGTCACACCGGGAGGGAAGCTGACTGGAGGAGAGATGGTGACCACCGAGGAGAAGTGGAGACCAGAGGAAGGGCAAAGGGGACACGGAGGCATAAGGTAACACCATGGCCACCGCGGGTTTTGTAAACTTCTTCTCTGCTTAGGTGTAATTTGAGTGCCCCTCACCCAAGTCTCACAGGCAAAGGTCTGGTCTTTCAGGTGGCTCGACTGGGAGCCACTGTGGACTTTTAAGACCCAGAGCCCTAGGGGAGGTCCTCAGGTGACTGAGAGCATGTATTTAAAAAGGGTGGTAGGACCCCATCTGTCTACTGGCTCTGCTTCTTCATTTGAGATGACTCTTCACTGTGCCACCTGCTTCCACCGTTGCCAGCACCATCCTTACCAGAGGTCAGAAGCCACAGGGCTGCCCAGTCTTGAACATGGACTCCAAACTGCGAGTCAAAGGAGACACTTTTTTACTTCATTAAGGGCCAGTATCAAATATTTTATTATGGTGACAAGAAGCAGACTAATGTAAATACTAAACTGGAGAAAAATATTGAAAAACTTTCTTGCCTGTCTGCCTTGTACAGAAGCTAAAGTTGATATCTGGATCTGCACATGCAGAGTAAGATCGAGAGCTGAATATATAAGCCTGTGGGAAGGAGGAGAACCCAGGAGCACTTTCGGCTTTCACAAACCACAGAATTTGTGGCATTTCAGCCCCATCACACCCTCTCTCTGACGGATAAGGCACCCAGCTGACACATGGGTCGTATCAGCGAATGCCCTGTATGTCATCCCTGCATCTTTCTCTCCATGCATAAAAACACAACAAGTCTTATTTGATCTTCCAGGGTCTGTCTTATAGATGAAGGCTGGAAGCAACTTGTGGTTATGCTTTGTGAGATTTTGACAGTAGGGTATAACTAGTGGAACCGACTAAGATCAATGAATGAGTCACAGCATCAAAGTAGCGACAGAAGCCTCAAGGCATAAGCAAGCTCAGTTAACCTCAGCCCCAACATGCCAGACATTGTTCCAGAGCATAATTTTTCTTTGTCTCCAAGCCAAGAATGTGGGCATAGTGGCAGTGACTTGGTTCTCACATTGGTTTCCCACAAAGTAGATCTTCTAGGGCAGTGATTTGGTCAAGCAACACACGCAAAGTGCATTTCCTTTTAGATGGCCAAAAGAGGGGTGTTGTTATCTGGTAATCTTGTTTCTTCATAGCAGTTATGCAGATTCCAAAGCTATGAGGGGGAAACCTTCCCGGCCTTCACACTTTCAAGTGTATGTGTGTGTGTCTGTGTCTGTGTGTGAGCAGTGGGGGAGGAGACCTTTTCTAGTATTTTGCCCAACAATTCAAATGTATCATTTGACATGAATTTCCTTATTCTCAGACATCAACTGGGTACCCTACTGCTCAATTCAGTTCTGACACTATGCAGAGCTAGTTCAGACACCCCAAGGTGAGTGCTTAGCCCCACAAACTGTACCAACTGCAGGTGCCAGACACGAGTGGGGTCACCAGGTACTCACTCTTTTGCCCCAGACAGCCATAGGGACAGCCAACTAGAGATATACAAATGTGTGGCAAGAAGGGTGGGGTAGAGATTCCCATGGTTCTTTGACCCCTTCCTCCCGCACTTCTTTCCACTTTACCTACGGCTTCAGTTTCCAGTTGCAGTCACGTGGGTCCAACATATTAACCTCAGTTCAAATATATGAAATGGAAAATTCCAGAAATAACTAATGTATAAGTTTCAAACTCCTTGTCATTCTAAATGGTGAGATTCTGGACAGCTCACCATCCTACTCTGCCCACCCTGGGACCACGAGTCACTTTTTTTACAAGTGTCCTCTGTCTGCACTCCCCGACCCTTGATCACTCAGTAGCTATCTTGCTTATCAGATGCATTTGCACAATGTCACAGTGCTCGTGTCTAAGCTACCCTTACTTTACCTAATATTGTCCTCAAAGCATAAAAGTAGCAAAGATGTTGACAACCCAGATTACCAAAAGGCCCTTACCTATCAAATGATCTCCAAAAGAAGGTCGATTACAGTATAAGATATTCTGACAGTGACCATATTTGCATAACTTTAATTATATTTGTTACAATTGCTCTACTTTACTGTTACTTATTGGCAATCTCTTACTGTGCCTAGTTTATAAACTAAACTTCATCAGCAGTAGGCTTGCAAGTATAGAAAAAATAGTATACATAGGATTCAGTACTGCAGTTTTGGGCACTTACTGCAGATTTTGAAACAAATTCCCTAAGGGTAAGAGACAGCTGTTTCAATCAGGAAGTTCCCCCAAACCTTGCCATTCTGAGTTTTGTTTACCAAGGTTAATTACATAGACATGATTGATTAAATTATTAGCTGTTTATGACTAAACTCAATCCCTAGCTCCTCTCCCCCAAGGAAGAGAGAGGGGCTGATGCTCTTAACCCTTGAATTACTGTGCTTATTGGCTTTGCTGGTGATCGTTCCCCTCTTGGAGCTATTAGACGCACTTAAGACACCTTTCTGAGAGTTACCTCATTAGCATAAACCAGTTATTGGTTCAAAGGTGTCCTTTACATATGCTAAAAGGTGCTCCTACCACTTAGGAAATTCTAGGAATTTGTGCCAGGAACCAGGGACAAAGACCAAATTCCTTTGTTTGTTGGCCTGTCTATGTGTTGAGAGAAAATGGGATGAAGACGGCAGTACATACAGTAGTATGCAGTTCTAGAGTCTGCATATTTCTGGCTTAACGTAGACAACTTGGGAGGGTTTAAGAGCTAAGTAATTCAGCTCCACTTACAGATCTCAGTACACAGGGTGAGGCAGTGGGTGCTGGAAGTTTGGGAGGTAGCATGCAGGTGCCAGCCTGAGAGAAGCAGGCTGTGATAGCAGTCCTAGCTTTCAAGACACACACGGTAAGAAACAGTCCTTGACCTCTCGAAAATCCACCCATAGTGACCACGACCCTAACATGAGATCCAGACATCGTTAGGAAACCATCTATAAGAACTGGGAAACCTTTTAAGGAAAACAGGATCAGGAAAGGAAAAGAAAAGGGAGGTCTATATGGCCAAAGCTTCCTGAGCCTTCTAAACTTAATGGTCTTGGCTTGTGTCCCTGTGAACAGTCAGTGTGTGGCTCTGGTATTCCTAAGAGTGGAAATTTGGCTTTGTCTCCCATGACTAAACACATTTCATAACAAGCAGCTTTGCTGTTACTGCTAAGTGGTTTTAGGTAGTGAAATATTAAAGAAAGATGGTTGGTTTTCCTAGCCACTGATGGATTTGAACCTGCTGCCTGAAAATGCCAAGTGTTAGATATTAACAAAATTGCACTATTTTTAGCTTTCTGTTCTTATATTTTTTCTATGTAAAATATTTTACCTGTTTTCTGGCCCTTTACAAGAAACTTTTTGACCAGAGAGAAGCCAGGTCAGTTCAGACTGAGCAACCTGAGATTTTCAGAAATGAAAATAGCCTCGGAATGCATATGTCACCTGAGTACTTGATACGTGGTTTTCATGGGCGGAAAGCAGTCTGCTAGAGTGCATTTCCTGCATTACATGATTCATATTCAATAAATCTATTTCTTTTGCCCATCTTGTAAAGAAATTTTCCCTCATTTGTGAAGGATTATGAAGAGGAGTTAATTTCTATGACCATTTGCCCTTTTTAAAGAAAATTTCTTTCACTTCCAAATTGACTTGAAACATAGTGATGGTGGTGGTGTTGAGGAAAGCAATTAAATGTTGCTGAGAGCTTGCAGGAAAACTGTTACATGTGCTATTTCATAGAATTTACTAGTGAAACTCTGAACTAGACAACTTCCTCATCCGTAACTTTTGAGTTGATAAGAGAATTAATCTGTTTAAGGTCACACAATTAACAGGTGACGCGGTTGGAACTCATGCCCTGATATCACCCACACCACGCTGGGCTTTGTGGTGCCTGCAGCACAAAGGGTTGATTTAGTACCATCATGCTGGTCTTCATTTATTACCTTCTTCCATGTGTGTATATGGGCAAGGTACACAAAAGTCTTTTAGGCGCTAATAGGTATTCTTCATTTTTATGTAAAGGAAAAGGTTTCTTTCTTATATATATTAATAATCTTCTGCAAATAACCTGTAAAGTTGAGTAAATCTTTCTCAACAACGGGAAGCCGTATAATATAAATAGCAGCCCAGAACTTCCATGGAGTAGAGCAACGTTAGACTTTATCTGAAACCACATTTTTCTTAGCTTCTTCTGTTGCTTTATCCTTCTTCCTTCACTCACAGGTATTTTTCTGAAGAGCACTTTCTCAGTAAATTACATGAATCTCTGTCTTTGGGCTGCTTCTAGGAAATCTCAGACACTTAGTATCAGAAGTAGTTGAAGAAAGTATTCTATCTAAGGATGGAATTCTGGAGTTGGGTCACTTAGAACCTACTGCCAGAACAGCAGTAGGTAGAGAATTGACAGTGCTTGGCATGTTAGAGTCAGTTATGAAGATTCCCACCTGTAGTGATCTGGGAGGGGACATAGATAAAAGGATATACTTCCACTTGTACCCTATCTTAGACAGTTGAACGATACCAGTAAAACTGTAGTTATAAGATTTGTGAAACTAGGCAGCTAGGGTTTGAAACAACTGACATTTTGAAGAGAGAAGAGAGATTTTTGGTGCTCATCAACAATTCAAACCAAATTCTGAAAGTCAGAGTGCCTTTCGCTATCATTGAAAGAGCCCCTTGTGTCTTGTGTTTGGAGTACTAGCCCTTTGAAGGAGAAGGCTAGGACCAATTGTAAGAGTAGAAGAACTTTGGAAATGGTTGCATTCTCTTCCCTGGCAAGTGTCCTACACCAGAATAAAGGTCTTGAGGGAGAAAGGATGGGACACCAAGACTTTGCACTGAACATCTTAGCAGATACTGTGGGAACATTTTAGCAGATACCGTGGAGATACTTGAATTTTCTGGGTCTGTAAACTTGCACTTGTCGTCCTGGTAGAGAACAATGCTTCCACCCTTTCCTGAAAGGCTATGCAGAGGTCTTAAAAGAAAATTAAGTTAATGCTGGCTCTTCTGACAATATACTCCTAGCTCTCATCCTTATATCCAAACCAGTGACCAAAGTGAACCTCAGTATGACTCAGCTGAGGAGTGTCAGCATTCCAAAGAAGGAGGGGTTTAGAAACCAAGGGACTGTCAGACCTGGCTACAGGCCACTGGCAGATCCTGGGAGATATGCTTGATAGCAAATCTCAAGTGTGCTGAGCTAAGAAGAAGAAGAAGAATACCATGTTAAACAAGGGAAAGGGGGACTCTTCAAGTGCTGGGAACAGGTTCTAACACTCTGCCTGCACAGAAGCTTGGAAAAGGCAGTAATTCATATTAAATAAAAGAGTCTGCCACAGCAGGTGTAGAAGAAGGTGTCAAAGACCCAGGGAAGTGTATGTGCTAGAACAGCGCTACTATAGAAAATCAGCAAACACACTGGCTGTTCTAACTGTGCTACTGGAGATGGCCTGGAGGTCGGGCCATTTACTGAGATGATAAGGAAGGCACTTGTGCAGGGCATCGGGATTGTTTAGGAGGTCAACAGTGGCTGTCTAAAGGACAGGCCAGAGCCTCAAGAACAAAGACTGTGCGACATCATGGAAAATATATGCTGTGGTTTCAATATGGTTTGAGCCCACCAAAAGTCTTACTCAGGCTAAATTACTTACTGTGATGGTGTTGAGGGGTTGTGGGACCTTTCAGAGGTCATTAGGGAATGAACCGTCCACCATCATGAAGGGATGAATGTAGCTCTCACGAGAGTGGAATACTGTGAAAGTGAATTGTTATTAAGTGAGGTTACCTCACAGGTTCTTTCTCTGCCTGGGCCTGCTTGCTGCTCTGCTTTGAGTGAATTACTATAGTCTCTCTCCAGAAGCTGGGCAGATGATGGCACCGTGCTTTTGAACTTTCAGAGCTCTGAACCAAAATAAATTTCTTCTTTTAAGTAGCTCTCTCATTTTAAGGACTCTATAATAGCAATAGAAAATAAGCTGATTTCCTCAGTTCTTCCCTAAGAGGTCATTGACCATTTACTCAGACAACACCATGTGGGAAAACAAGAGAAAACCCACACCATTTGCCACGTGATGGTTGCTAGATACAAGGTTCAAGTTGAAGCTGAGCCCAGAGACCCAAAACACCATCCTGGCCTCTGACAGGTAAAGGTATAAGGGCAACATGTAATGTAGGACATCAGATAGAGACTTGACTCAGGTCCCTCTCGCCATAATCATTGGATCCTGTGTACCTGGTGATGGTTTTCCTCAGTCCTGAATATGTGATGGAAAAGGACATACTAAGTCATTGTCAAAATCCTTATAGATTCATTACTCTATAAACTCAGAACCATTTAATAAGAAAGGCCGCATGAATGCCCCTGAATAACCATCTTCCCAACCTCCAGCTAAGATAGTAAAATGTAGAACAATGATCACATCTTTGGGGAAACCGTAGATTCATGCCAGTCTCAAAGATTTAAAGAATTCAGAGGCAGTAGTCCTGCAACAGATCAACTCACCATGGAAAATAACAGTGCAGTGCTGCAGACTTAACCAAATAGTACAACCAATTGCAGCTGCTGTGCTGGAAGTGGTGTCTTTATTAGAGACTCTGGTAAGTGGCATGAACCTATTGATCTGGCAAATGCATTCTTTTCAAAACCCATCAAACAGGAGGACAGAAGCAATTTGCATTCATAAGGGATGAATAGCGTATACATTCATGGCCTTGCCCCAGAGATATGTTAATTCTCTTTCTCTATGTCACTATATTGTCTGAAAGGATCTAGGCCATCTGGACATTTTGTAGACGACCACATTAGCCCACATTGCTGACATTATGTAAGCTGAACCTGATAAGTGAGATGTGGTAAGACACATGCAGTACTCTAGGAGGAGGATAAACCCTATGAAGATTTACAGGATTGACAAATTAGTTAAATCTTCTGGAGCTCTGTGTTCTGGCACAAAATGGGTCATTGTTTCAATGTAAACAACAAGTTATTACACAGTGCACCACCCAGCGCTGAGCATGTAGACTGTCTTCTCGATTTTAGACACCGCACATTACACACTTGGGAATCATGCTCTTGCCTGTTGGTCGTGCTAAAGTTTAGTACTGCCCATTATAAGGGAGGGTTCTGAGCAAACGTGAGCAACGCCATAAGCAGCCCTGATACTCGGGACTCTTTGGAGACTCTCTAGCCAGCACGATAGGAAACTCACAGAATTTCCTTTAAGGTATTAGTTTCCTGAACAAAATCATATCATCTGGAGCAGAGAATGCACACACGTGCACACACACGTGCACACACACACACACACACACACGCACACACGCACACACGCACACACAGAGACACACATACACACACGCACACGCACACACATACACAGACACGCATACACACACACGTGTGCGCACACAGACACGCATACACACATGCACACACACAGACACACATACACACAGGCACGCATACACACACGCACACAAACACACGGACATGCATACACACATGTACACACACATGCATGCACACACACGTGCATACACGCACGCACACACAGACACACATACACACATGCACACACAGAGACATGCATACACACACAGACACGCATACACACACGCACACACGCACAGACATGCATACACATGCACACACAGAGAGACACACATACACACACGCGCACACACACATGCATACACACACAGGCATGCATACACACACGCACACACACACACATGCATACACACAGAGAGAGAGACACGCATACACACACAGACACGCATACACACATGCACACACACACATACATACACACACAGACACACATACACACATGCACACACACAGGCATGCATACACACACACGCACAGACACACATACACACACACGCATACACACACGCACACACACACGCACACATACACACATGTACAGACACACATACACACATACAGACACGCATACACACATACACACATGCACACACACACACACACACACAAGGTTTTCTGCTACATATCAATAAAGATAGAACAACTAAACACTTCACATCAAATGGTCATGGGGTCAGAACTGCACATAATAAACTAGGGATTATCAAAATCACCAACTCATAAGGTTGGGGAAGACATGGTGACGTAGAAGGGTTATATTCTGGGTCGAATTAGAGAAAGATCCAGGAGCACAGGTGGCCCAGGCGCCAGATCCCCACACCACTTCCTTGTGTGGTACCAATACCTCTTTCTCAGCTCACAGCTCTTACGGATCATTTCCTACATGCAGCTAGCTGAGGAAAATAACTCCTACATTTAATACATAAATAGAGTTAGTTCAGTAGTTTTATGTAAACTGAAAATTAACTTCCATATTCTGGCCCTACTTGTTCTGAAAAACAGAGATGAGAAGAAATCTTCAAGGTGGGCAGAGCTCCAGGTGGTGTTCATGACCAGCCATCTTGTGTGGAGAGAGAACTGACCTGGGGTTAGAATATATGTGGACTCATGAGCAGTGCAAATGGTAAGATGGGTAAGGGTGTGGGAGATGCAAATTTGAAAGGTGAGATACAATCTAGGGAAGCTAAGGAGCAGACGTGTGCAGGTGGGATTGAGTATGATGATCTCTGTATATAGCACAGCATCCACCGTAGGACAACCACTGAAGAAAATGCACTAACTACTGAACTGCACAGGTTATTGCAGCTAGTTAGTGGCAGCCGACTTCTGTCCTTAGCCACTGTATGATCTGGTAATCAGCCCACGGATTATGTTGCTATGATAATAGAAATGGAGGTTAGGCACTGAAACTTCCCAGACTAGAGTTCTACTGCTTACGTATAAGTACTAGCAGAAATGAAAGCAGAGCACCCATATGGAACCAACCCATCAACTAGCTACAATTCGCTGTTCCATTACACTGGCTCTCTTTTACTCAGGGTGGAATGAGTTATCGCCACTAGGATTGACATATATAAGCTGGACAACAGTTTTCCTTTTCTTACTGCAGTTCCTTAGCATGATTACTCAAAGGCTTACTCTAGAGGGCTTTATCTTCCAGTAGGTGACTTTGAGTAGCATTTCTTCAATCTAAGGTGCTGGTAAAGAAAATGTGTCTTCCACATGCTGTACTATTCAGAGGATCCAGTCCAATTAGAGCAGTAGAATGGCTTCTTGAAAGTGCAGCTGAAACATCAAATTTTAGATGATACTCTTTAAGGATAGCATTCTTTGGTGTTATGTCCCCAGTGGATAAAACATATGGGTCTCAGAGCTAAGCAGTAGAAGTGAGAGAAAAACATCCCTTCAACTATCATTCCCAGTGATCTTCTTACAGAATATACCCATGGAGCCGGTGAGGTAGCTCAGGGATATTGTGCTTAGTTAACATATCCGAAGTCCTGGGTTTGATCCTCAGCATACTTCTGAGTCTGTGAATTTCCAGTCCTGGTCTCAGAAGGCCTATGCTTCCATCATATGATACAATAAGAGTTTCACTTAACTTAAAACTACAGCTATTATACAGTCCCTTTGGATTCTTGGTGCCAGTAGACTAGAGGTCAAAAAATAGTGTACTATGAAGAGTTTTGGCTTGATCATCATAAGGAAGTAGAATGGCTGCTGAATGTGCAGGGGAGGAGGTGACCCACCGGAACAGTCTTGGTGATCACATATCCAGTTGTGCCTAAATGGCCAGTAAGGAAGGGCACAGATAAGATGAGTTAAAGCCTTGAGATCAAGTACAACATCAGGGGTGTGGTTCATGCTGTTTTTATAAGTTTTTCCAGATATCATGGGCAGTAAGAATCCAAGAGAAGTTGAATTAAAATGGAGAGAATTTAGTGCCCAAAAGACACAGAGGTGAAAGGGTTCACTGCAGTAGATGCTGCTTGTACCTCCCCCAGATTCCCAGAGAACCCATCCCTCAGCTGCTGCAGAAACTGTGGCTAAACTTTCACATCCGTGACTGTCCCTCTCTTCTTTCTTTTGTAGGTGCTGCTGATCCTAATGTGATTCCAACTTTGACAAGAACCATTTGCTTCCACTGATGATCCCTCATTCTAACCCTTCCATAGTATTTAGAGATCCTGGGTCTCTTTAACTTCTCAGAGTATGATTACACTCTTACTAAATTCAAATTTGACTCAGGGAAAATGTCCCTATTCATTCACTGGGTGTGGTTCAGCTTCCACAGCACAGTAAGCCCACTCTCAGTCATCAGCAGGTGTTCTCATGTAGCATTAGAGGGGTGCAGTTAATCCGGGCCTCCACGATCAAAGTCAGTTCATTTTCAGTGAGTCTGTGCTGCAATACAGTGGTTCCTTTGGTCTCACTTGAGGCCTCTGCACAGCTTTATACTACAGAAGAGAAGTGCTACGCCTTAACAAGGAGGAATAGTCCATTTCCACAGGTCTAGAAAATTCAAGGCTCCCTCAAGACAGCTGGCTAACTTTCCACTCCAAAGACTCAGCATCCGGATCCTTCTCTATGAATATCTCAACGCTGGTGTGGGAAACTTACTGGGGCTGAGAATTCAACATTTTTCCCAAGTTCTGCTACTCCTACAAATAGATCCCAAGCCTAGCCCTCCAATTATAAAAACTGAGTCTCCTTTGTGCCCAAGGGTCCTCTGGCTTCCACATCTTGCTTCAGATTATTATTGATTGTCATCCTAAGCCTCTCATTTTCTCGCTTCAAAGCCTCCGTGGTGTTCACTCCTCCCTACCTAACTCTGTAGCCCTTATAATTACCATTTCCCATGCACTCCTCAATGGGCACAGAGAGGGCACAAGTAAAGACATAGCCTGCTACCTTTATCCCAGCCCACAGTGGAATAACCCTACTCTGGCCAAGTCCCTGACTTCCCAGTCCAAGGCTGGCATTTGACCAATGGTCCGGCTAAGGTAAGACCACAGAGCCAGTGCCCGTGCACTTTTGTTTTCTGCACCCATGGATACAGCCAGGCACAAGAGGAAAAAAGAGCATCTGTATTGAATATGCAGAGACATTTTCTAGTCATAATTCCCCAAACAGTCCACTGCAACAGTTATTCACATGCCAGTTACATTGTTATAAGTATCACAAGTAATCGAAATGCTTTAAAGGATACAGGAGTAGATGATCAGGTTATAAACAAGTTACACAGCACCTTATAAAAGGGACTTGAGCATCTGCAGATTTTGGTAGCCATGGGGGATCACAGAATCAAACCTCTGTAGATACCAAGGGATGACAGCATGTATCTTTTTAGAGAACAACTACACAATTTAGTCACAGAGCAGTTTAAATTCAAATTAGGGGAAAGAATTCTCCAACTCTAGGTTAATCCCATTCCTAGATGATACACACAATCTGTATAGGTGAATATATCTCTTAATATTGCTCAGTCTGAACTAATCATATTTAGATTAGTAGCTCACTAGTTTGTGGAGAATATTGGTTATATATTTGTTCCAATTCTGTGCTGCTAGAAAGGTTTATCTTTCCAGAGGATAGCTTCTGTCGCCCATTTCAAAAAATTATGTGAGAGGCTGAATGCGCACCAAAACAGTTTTCCAAAATATTGAAATGTCTTCTTTAAAATAGCTGTTCCATACAGAGAAACAGTACACATCTGTAAAGAGATCTACATGCACAACCCAAACCAAATTACTCTGAATACGGTGAGGTCTCTATTGTAGATCATTTTATAGTGGTCACATGCAAGCAAATGGACATATGTAAAGATATCAGTAATGTATAATGGTTCATTATTATGAATATTTTGTAATTGCAGCATACAGTTTTACCCTGAGCTAATTAGTTGGATATTTTTAAAGTTGCTGTTTCTGTGGATTAATATTTGGATGATTTACTTCTAGTTTTATTCATCTCTGGTCAGGAAAGCTGAAGTAACAGGAGGATGCACTACTGCTTTTTAAGAATTTGAGATTTTTTGTGTGTGATCCAAACTGTTCAATTAAAAATTGTACTCAATTGAATGTTGAAATACATTCCTCATGCATGAAGGGATCAGTGTTAACTTGTTGAACTAATCTTGCTTTTTCTCTGTATGCCTTTAATGTTGCTTGTTTGATTTCTCATCAGCACTAAGACAATGCCAACTATTACTGCATGCCTACTTGTAAGAGGTTTCGTTAAATTTGTCTATTTTATCTCATAAGTGTTTGCATCATTATCCAAAGATATGAACTTTTGCTACCCTCAGTATTTTTGTCTCGAACTTGGTGTTTGACATTTATGCTTAGAACCCCTTTCCCTTTGCTTGGTTTTGATTGATGAATTTGTCCAATGTTTTCTTTTATCGTTCTGGATACCTTTGCGTAGGTGTTGCCTTATAGACAATACTTGGCTGGATATTGGGAAATAATTGTGGGTCACTGGCTTCTAAGAGTGGTGTTCAACATCAGCATTTATTAACACTGAAAGGCCTATTTCGGGTTCTAACATATAATTTTACACTTTTAAAATACCCTTTTATGCTGTTTCATGTGTGATTTCTGTTTTATGGGCCATGTTTTCTTTGCTTTTACTTTTTTAATGTTTCTTTTTTCACGTTTCAAAAGCTATCACTTCACAGTGTGTAATTCTCAGAATCAAAAAGGAAACCACGTTTTGAATACACAGTCCTCCCTCTCTCATTTCTCAGTCTTTATTAATGTTAGCTGACATTTTAAACTCAGTTTTCTCATAAAATCATGAATTTTACATTATTTTTAAAAGAGCAGACATTTTGCTTTTAGATTCATTCTTACAACTAGATTTACGTTTTTCCTAGAGAGAGCTAGATAAATACGGGCTTTGTTTACTTAAATTTACTGCTGAACCTCATCAAATTTAATACAATGACTTCCGCACTTTTTAGCTTGTAACAAGTATTCCCCAGGTGGTTGGAGTCACTCTTCAAATAGTTGTTTTGCACGGCTCTTGTTTGAGTTCTTGTTTAATAAAAATAGTCTTTTCTTGCCTCCAGTTATAAACGACAACTCGTGTTCAGCAGTTTTTGCTGCCAGCTCTGTAAGTGTTGCGGCAGTGTCGCGCGGCACCATGGTGACGATGAGCAGGGCTGCGGTGTAGATGTGCTCCCAAAGTGGGGGCTGGAAACCTTTTGAAAAATTAAGTTTATTGGTGCACTTTAGATATAAACTATGATCATTTTTATCGCAGGGAATTTGTAGCGAACAGGATATGTGAAGATCCCTCGTTTTTCCCAATCCTTGCTCCCCGCTTCAGCCCATCTTCCTCGCCAATGTAGGGAAGTGGAGCCTGAGGAAGGGGTGATGAGGTCATCCTGACGGATCGAAGCCGTGGAGGTTAGCGGGCTGAGAGTGGGCTGTCTGCAAAAGCGACTTCCGTTCCCTCTTGCTCCCCTGCTCTGCTGTGCCCCACTGGTTTTCTGCCTTCCAGCGGGGAACGATGTCGTGAAGGCATCTTGTTTGATGCTGGCATTTTGATTTTGGGCTCCACAACCTCCAGAGCCGGTGTGTAGTGTGCCATTATAGCAACGCAAATGGCCCTAGAGGAATTAAATGCCAGCTTGCTTTTACTTCCCCTCTTTCTTTCATACATGAGCTTTTCTTTTTGCTGAAGCGTTCTCAAGGCATATTGTTTCCTTTAATGTAAAGCTTATTGCAGGACTAAAAGAACATACTCATTCTGTTTTACCCAGAACAGCACAAGGAGTTGCAATCTGTGTATTTGGGTCATTTTTTAAACTTTGGAGAATTGGGGACTGATGTGTATATTTTTCCTGTGGTAATCTCTTATGCTTCATTTATTCCAGTCTTTTCATCCCTTGATCTTAGCTCCTGCTCTTCCATATCTGTCATTACCTCTCTCATCGCTTCCTTTTGTCCCTTCCATCTGCATCCTCAAGCATGGATTTAATTCCTTTTACGGCATCACTTCTGTCTCTTCTTCCCCCTCCTTCTATTTCCATTTGCCAAAGAGTAATATTCCAAAGGTTTTCATGCAGGGCGGCTCTATTTCACACATCTGACATTCTTCTTCCCTGCATTTCATCTTCGAATGTATGTGCCGTGACCAGTCCTCTTCATGAACTTGTGTGCAATATTTATGGAGATTTGGGCTCCAAATAAATTTTAGAGAGACAGATGTGAGACTGGGAGGAGGAGGTGAGGGTAGGGAACTGCACTTTTGATGTCTCAAAAAAGTCATGGTACTCTGCGTGGCTACCCTGGGCTTTGCCATGCACGAATCCTGGATTGCTGCTGCCTCGTCCCCCTCCTTTACAGGCTCTGCTCTTCACCTGTGAGGCGTTTGCTCAGTTCAGCTCCACCTGCCTTACAAGTCAAGATTCCTTCCCGAGGAGCTGATCTGAGAGACTGTCTGCTAGGCTCAGGGAAGATCACCATTCAAGCTTCCCACCGTGCCACCACAGGTGTTCCCTGAGGATGTTTGTGAGACTGCAGCTGATACGCAGAGGCCATTTCATGCTGCAAGTGCGTCAAGGTCCTTTTCAGAAAACAACACAGTCACATCATCTCAAATTAATGGTGAAGGAAAAGGTACTGTAGGAAGGGTGTGGGAAGGATCCCATGTAAACTAAACCTTAGTCACCAAGTTGCTGCCAAGGCGAGCATGAGCCAAGGAAGTGGGGACTTCAAGAGCACTCAGACTCTTGTTCTGCATTCTCTGTGTGACATTTTTTCTCTCCTTTTTGTCTCTTTCCACCCCAAATCTGAATCAATCGATTTCATTCAAGGAATAAGGTTATCAAAGAAAATGTAACCTATTCCACGTGTTTAAAGGGGTAAAAAGGGCTGAGACAAATGAGGGTGTATTTCTGGAATAACTACTAGGAGAAGCTGGACAGACAGAACACAGTCCACCAACCAATGATGCACCAACTCAAAGAGTGAATAAATAATGTCCACTACACTATTCCCTGTCCTTTAGCATTAAAAATTCACTTAATGAAATACAAGAACTGGACCTCAAAGCAGATGTCACTCTGAATTCTAACTAAAAAGTTAAACAGCCATAGTATAACCAACAGTTTCAAGTCCTATCTGTTCTCTTAACTTTGCTGCCTAAGGCACAGCAACTGTTAGCTGATTGAAGTCTAAACTTCCATATTACCAAATAATATGTTTATATTATTATTTAAATTTAGATGTTGTGAACTTTTTCTTGAAAGCTAACATTCGATTCTCTTCTACACCCATATACACTTACACTCCTTTTCTACTTCCAGTGTGGCTACATCCTGCTTTTTGGGTGATTCACTAGTTTGTATCTATGTTATATTACTGATTACTGAGCCAAGTAGTGTATGTACTATGAATTTATTTTCTTTCTTATATAATGTTCTTTTCCCCTGGAAGTTGATAATTGTCATATTTTGAAAATATCATTATTATTGATATTCCCAAAATATATAGCAAAATTATTAAGCCAATTAACTTTATTTTTCTTTGTGGTCAAGGAGTGGTGGTAGGGCATGTTCAGAAGTTATAGGAATGATGTAATATTGATAGAGAAATTTTTTCTGATCAGAATTGGAAATCATTTCATTTTGAAAAATTGCATTAATCCCATGTATGTGCTCATTACTGACACCTTCCTGCCTTTGGACTGCGATGTGTCTGAGTAGCTTTTCTATTCTGCTTCACCTTTTGCTTTTTGAGAACAGAACTCATGTCTAATTTATTGTTCGAAGCACTCAATCCAAAGTTCTGATGAGAGGCTACTCAGTAAATGTAAATGAGGAATGAACAGATAAGTTCTGTAACTTTTCCTCATATTTTTGCATGTCTTTAGCGCTCCTATGGGATGGGTACAAAGTGCCAGTGGAGGGAGGTTAATGGTCATATGCAGTGGGGGCCTTAATAACTTCTAGGAAGGGAGACCTGGAACGCAAAGCAGATGTCACTCTGAATTCCATACTATCCCTCACCACTCAATTACAGCTTCCAGGCTTAAATCAAAAAGGTGGTGAGGTACACATTCCCCCATCACTAAGGTGTCCCCACTTCTGTCACGGGAGTGCCACACTTCTTTTCTTCCATACCACCCCAAACTCCACAACGCTTAAACTAAATATTCTTAAATTCTAATTCTATTTTACTTATAAAGATATGTTAACATTCCACCTGAAAATTTCCACAAATGTTTGTCATCTGATTCCAGGGTGCTCTGTGCTCACCTGTAGTACAAAATTTTTAAGATGTCCTACAAGAAGTGTGAAAAGATTTCCCCTGAAGGGAGTTTGATCTTGTTTGAACTTGTTTTCCGGTAGCAAATCTCTGAAGATAAATACCAACATTCTACGCGACCTTAAGCCAGCGTCCCAGAATAAAAACCTCCCAGCGTTTGATGACTATGAGATCTACCAGTAGAGGGCGCCGAACACTCAGCAATAGTCTGAAACTCGCTTAATGGGTGCATTACTTTATACTTAGGCTGCCGGTGAACAGAATGTGAGAACCTATTTTCTCTTCATTCAGCAATTTCTGGGAATTTTGAAAATGAGAATATCGGCCTGCTGGGCTTGGGGTGGTGGAGATGTGGGGTCTACGTGAGGAGACTAAGGCTCTTCCTGCACAGCGAAGTTTGGAATGAATTATAAATGGGATGTTGTTAATCCTGGCATAATATTTGCCTATTTCCTCCGTCACAATTCGTAGACTGGTATGTGGCTTTCTCGGCTATTTGTAAACCTTTATATGTAAAAGATAGCAAACGTGTTTCATTTTCTTTAACACGGGCAGTTTGTACTTGGGCCAGACGTAATGTGGACAAATTGTACAGATCCAAACTCTTGGTAGGGACCCTAGGGATTATTTTATCTTCACTGCTCTTACACAGCCGAGAAGATTAATGCCCACGGAGGCAAAGGCCTCGGCCAAGATACCCCAATTAAGGGAAGAACTGGATCCAAACCCAGCTGCCCTCTGCAGCCCTCCCCCAAACCGCCCATTTAACACTTGCGACCAGCAAACTGTTCCGGAGCCAGCACCTGAGGGAGCCCAGGTCACCACTTCAGATTTGCTGCAGGAAGTGTATCTCTTTATGCAGATTATTTCAGAGGCTTAAAAAACACAAAAGTGCAAAGACCTGGGTTAAATCTGAAACTAAACCATAGGTTGGTACTAATTCTAGGAGCCCACCTGCCTTTCGGGTTTCTCATTCATTCCTTTGTCCTTTGCATGAGTCTGTTTTTTATTACTTTAACAAAATGCTGGAGACTTTCTAAGTTTATAAAGAAAAAGGTTTATTGTATCTCATAGTTTGGAGGCTAAAAATCCAAAGAGCACGCCACCCCCTCATCACTTCACAGCAGATGTCAGGGCCAAGAACATAAGTAGAAGGAAAGATCACATCGTAAGTCGAAAGGCCAGAGTGAACGGAGACCCCACAGTGCCGTTGGAGCCATCCCCACCATGACCCGAAGATTTCCCCCTTGACCTCACTTCTTAACATTTCTATAGTTCCCACTGCCGATGGCACAGTCTCCACTGCAAGAACAACTGGGAGATAAATCACATCCAAACCATAACATCCTCCTTCTGAGCTAATATTATCCACTCTACTCTAGACCACTTTTGGGAGACCAAATTTTTAAAAGAAAATTCATCCCCCCATGTTGTCTCAGAAAATCTTGTGTGATCTTGTCCTTAATTACTGACAGACCTGCCACTCCCCTTGTCCGCCTGGCTGCTACTGGTACTTCAAGCTCATCTCTGACTTGGGCCTTTTGATTCGTGGTTCCTTTTATATGCAGTTCTCTCCCCTCTGATCTTCCTGTGGCTAGACCCTTCTCCTTCCAATCTCAGCTCTCAGCCATCCCTCAGCCCTGGATCTAAGAGGTCCCCTGAGTATACTTTACCCCATCTACTGGAGTTAGTTCTTTATATCACCCTTAAAATCCACGGTAATGTCTCAACTTTGTATTTATTTGTTATTTCTCCATCCATGCCCATGACTAGAATATATATTTCATGAAAGCAGGAATTTCATCATCCATGTTTTCTATTTTATTACCCTTCTGTTTGACAATCGCCTAATTATAACAGATATCCAGGAAAAATCACAGAGAAATGTCAGTCTGAGCTTTGGGAGCCTTCCCTTAGCCCAAGAGCCCAGTATCCAAGTTTCTTTCTCTTTATAGGTGCTATAGTTTAAATCTAAAATGTCCTTCAAAGGCTCATGTACTTGGAAGGTGATTGACTCATGGGAGTACTGTACTCACCCATGGGTCCATACATTGATGAGTTCATAGCTCCAGGTGCTGTTAGAGGGAAGACTTGGTTTGAGGTGGTCACTGTGGGCAGGATCTAGAATGGTGCATTTTGGTTCCTAGCTCCTCCCTCCCCTCTCTGCTCTGTGGCTGCACAGATTGAACAGCTCTCCTTGATCACACCTTTCCATCCCGTCCTTTCTGCTTTTGAGCCAGGCAACCATGGACTAAACCCTCTGAAACTAGGAGCCAACATAGATGTCTCTCCCTTTAAGTTGTCAGTGTTGATGTCTTTTGTTCCAATGATGGGAGAGTGACGAATGCAAGAGGGAACTGAACATCTTTGTGACAGTGGAGGCACTGCCCTGCCCCTGCAGCTACCATGAACCACCAGAATTTCCTTCTCTGTAAGCAATGCCGCTAGGGAATTTCTGAAGCAAGCTTCAAGTTGCAGTTGGTGTTCACCTAAGGTCTAGACGTCTGTGAGCAGCGTGAACCTCTTCTTGCACATGGAGGCCACTCAGATGGCAAAGCCGCAGAGCAAATGCAGACGTGGTGCATGTCTCATACTTGTAACTTCCACCATCCTGCACTGCCCAGGTCCACCAGAATGTCTCTTTCTACAAGCAATGACTCTTCAGAATTTTCCGAAACTGAAGACTCTTAAGGCATCACTACAGCTTTACCCTTACACAAAAACCCTGATTCAGATTAAAGTGAGTGTGGTATTTGAAATGACTACTCATTCTTCATGGAGAGAGGAGGTGCTGTATTTCTGTATTAGTTCAAGTTTACTACTTTTTAAAAGCAAATATTAGGGATTTGGAATGAATGTTAAGGTCAATGCTGGACACTAGCACAGTAATAAGGTAGTAGGCAAGGTCAATATTACAATATTACTCCTTGGTCTTAGAGAACTTGCTGTTAGAATTGATGGCAAAGAGAAAATATTTTATAACTCCCACTGTCTACATTTGTTTCAACTTGCCAAAAATGATCTCTTCCTTAGCAGAAGTTTCTACAAAATGACTTTTGCTGTTTCTACATCTGTTCTAGCCTTCTGTTTTGCTTTTTTTTTTTTTTTACTTGTTTCTGATAACAGTCACTAGGTGCAGATTCATAGTAAAAGATTCCACTTTGAGATCGCCTCTGACAGAGAGGAGACCTGATGGATTATTACCCGGTCCTGCAACTAACCTTCATCAGTCTTGGATGACTAGTCCCCCATGTAACGCTATTCTTCTGGATCCCTGGGTTGGAAAGGGTCATTACTATTCTCAGAGTAAAGATCACAAGCAACATAAGAAAATGTATGTAAAAATAAAATAAGTGGAAACTTCATTAAATAAAGAACTGGAACTGTAGATTGAAGAGATCTCTTTATTACAAAGTGATATCTGCAGTCAACACTAGACGTATTCAGGTTGTGCTAATGAAACTCAATGCTAAAGAAGAAAAACTATCTAGAAATAATGTATCTAGGAAAAAGAGTAGCACTCAGTCTTATCCACAAATAACATTCAGTTCCATACAAACTGGAGCAATATGTGTAAGTCTAAAGAGGTATGGTTCAATAATACTCAACCAGCCAGGGTGTTCAAGAATGGAGGCAGCAATTAGCCACTCTCAAACATGAAAAAAGTTGGAAAGTACTCTACTCATGACTCCCACTTAAGTGAAAGCCAAGAGTTACTTGGTAAAAGTTCAGTAACCAGTGGTTAATGGAAAAGCTGAAAGTTACTCATCCAAGTTTTCAGACTTTGCAAGTGGGTATTGCTGCCTGGACATAGTATGAAAACTCCGCTGCATGGTGAAGAGGGGCCTGGGTCTAGTTCTGGCTCTACGACCAATCTACCTGTGTTAAAGAAAATATTTCCCTTTCCATAAGGGCTTTCATTTCTTGCATCCAAACAATGAGCCCTCTCTGTACTTTCCATGTATAATGAAGGAAAAATCTTGAAACATCCCCAAATGATGATGGCATTTCTCTCCCTTCAAATTCCACTTTTACCTACCACCCTGCATTGACATTCTTTCATAAATTTCCTGTTGTCACCCCATGTCAGTGATATTTGGCACACTTTACACTGGCCACCCCCCTGGTCAGTTTTCAGGTAAGTAAAGATGTTTGGTAAAAGTCAACACCCATTCAGTGGAGGTCTCCTCTTGCTTATAGTACCATTGTTGATCATGGACTTGGATTTGTGTGGGCTCCAGTGGCTACACTGTTAGCAGAAGGTTACCCTGCAAATTGTTATGCTGCCTTCCTTCTGGGCTTGCAGCCAAGGCTTCATGTGTTAGAGGGATTTTAAGGAACAGAGAAGGGGGAGAGAGAGACAGAGAGAGAGAAGAGAGAGAGAGAGGGAGAGCGAGAGACTGTAGAACTACGGTTCTATGGTTCTTTGCCTTCACCTTTTGTCTGAGGGGACACAGGCCAAAACTGTTATTCTCATGCTGTTGTTCCTTGTCACTACACTGACAGTGGGTCAGATTAGACATCACCACCAGCATTACCAGCAGTAGGAGAGGAGGCATGGTGACTGGCATAACTGCCTGTTCTTGGGCTCCATGGCGTCTTGGGATTCCTAAGACCAGAGCAGTCCCACACTGCCTATCTACGTACTTCTGCTTCTGAGTAGCATTTGGATCGTTTTTGTCTTGGATCACTAACACTCATTCCTGGCACATGGAAGTACAGTTAATTTTTGTGAAAGAGCTGAACAAATTGATGCCACTGTGAAGGCACTACAGGCATAAGAACCCAAAGCAAGCACCATAGGTGACACAGGATTTATTTATCCATGGACACTGGGCATTCATTTGTTGACCCAGCACACTGAACAGAGGTGGCTACGTGGTCACTTTCAACATCAGGTGCTAGGCGGCCTTCTGTCACAGGCCTCCTTACTTCCACTCCCTATGCAGCCTCACCAGCTGAGGGCACGAGTATGGTTGCTCGCCTCAATCTCTATGGCTGGGAAGAGTTGTTTCTTGACTCTGGGTTCTCCTTTAGCTAAGTGGCTGTTTGGGAACTATCATTTGGCATAACTGCTTCAGTTGTTCCAGAAGTGCTTCCTTCTTATCTTGTTCATTCTGGGGCTAAAGTCTTTTAAATTTCTTCTCACTTCATTTAGTCAGCACCTCATCTGTGCCAGGCTTTATGCTAAGGGAGACGCAGTGATGGCTGAGATTCAGTGGCCCCCATCGGGGTGCGTTAAACCTACGGTCTGACTCGTGCTTCCTTGTGGTACTTCCAGTGACCCACACTCTGGCCTGAGTGGACTTGCTCACCCTCCTTCCTAGTTTTTTTCTTTCACTGCAGCGATGACATCAGAAGAGACAATATAGATGCAGGAAGTATGTGAGCTTATTACTTAGGGTTACTTGTAACTACAGTCAGTGAAAAGATCACAAGTCTATAAACTGCATTCTGCAGTCTGGGCGAGTAGGACCAGCACACTCCTCTCTGAACACAACATTTCAGTTTCACTTCCTCGAAATTCCATCTTGATTTTGTGCTACCTACCTGCCCGGCCCCAAATCTCTCCTCAAGGTGAAGCCCACGGGGCTCGTGTTGCTCTTGTGATTCTTCCCTGGGACGCGGCTCTTCCCGGCATTTTAGGGAGGAGCTGTGATGGAGAAGTATCCCAGGGTGCTGCACGCGGAGTCGGCCCATGCAGAAAACTGAGGGGCAAATGTTCCACTCCAGGTCTTCTTGGGTCACCTTAGTCCAAGGATCACAAGAACGGAAGGAAAGTTTTTTTCCCCAAGATGTCTTATTAATAACCTATACTATACCCCCTACCTTTACCAATAATTTACTTTATTCGTACCACTCAAACCATGAAAGGTTTTCTAACCCTTTCTTTGTGGAATACTATTTACCCAGTATTTATCACCTCTAAATCCACATGAGTTTTAATTAAAACTGTCTTTACCTTCGATATCGGAACGTTTCCAAATTCCACTTTTCTTCCAACAACACCCTTACTCTACAGTTTCCTTTGACAAAAACAGAGTTATCCTGTCTTCCTTCTTCTGCATCCTCATTTCCAGTTAGTCACCTCTGTGGTACTTTTCCTTTTTTTTTTTAAGTGCTAGTAAAACTTTACATGCAGAAATAAACTAGGCTCAAGGTCACAGTTTCCCAGCCCTGTTTAGCCACCACACTATAGTTCCCACCTTGCAATGTCCATTCGCGCTGTTACTTTACCAACCCCCTATGAGTGGACACATAGGTTGCCTCCCAGGTGTGACTTTCCAAATGTGCTTCTAGCTCCCTTGCATGGTCTCTGGGCACTCGTTCCTAGGAGATGTATTCCTGCCTTCTGGATTGCTAGGTGGGGTGGCAGGGGCTGAGGGGACCAGCAAGTGGTCCACAGCTCCTACTCTCACTTGTGGGAGTTTTCTTGAACTTTCATTGAATTTATTGTCTTTCATCGCCTACCCTGCAATTTCTCGAATCCATAAACACACATGTAGCGCTGTGACCTCCACTTAATGTGTAGATTGTGGCCTTATGGTTTTAGCTGATCTTTCTCTGGCACTTTCTTCACACGCCAACCCATTCTCTCCTCTCCTTAACTCAGCTTCCTGAAACCTTCCTTTGCAAACTCAGACACTCTGACTCCACCATGACCTCACAGCATTCTTCTCTCCCTGCGCAGTTTTCTCTAACACAAGCCACCTCCTTCTCAGAGGGGCTTCCTGGCAATGCCGGCAGCGCTCATTTCTCCTCTCGGTGAGCCATGCTCCTGGTGCCTTCGTTTGCCTTTTTCTTGTTTCACAGTGGATTTTGCATATTAATCTTCTCTGTCTTCTCCACTGGTGTCCCAAAGTTCTGGCGGCCTCTAAGACATCATTCAGCACTTGCATTCTTTAATGTTTTATGTGTCCTAGTCTTGTTACCCCAAGCCAGATCCAGGCAGATTCATATAACTTTTTAAAAATTCAGAATGGGAACTCCTATAGGTGAATTTATTCTCTTTTTCATCTCTTGAGCTACTCTTTAACTCTGATTTTGGAAACGCCCCCCCCCCACCTTTCAATTGCCTGAAGGATGACATCTCCTACAGTGACCTCCGTGACCCTCTCCCCTCCCTCACTAATCTGATTTCCTCCTCCTCTGGGACAGCCTCTGCCTGCAGCCTCCGTCTTCTTCCTGACCTCTTCATGACTGAGTGACATAAAGAGCACTACATCCTAACAACAACTAATATTTATTTAACTCTAACTATGTGCTCAGACTTTGTTAAGCACTTTCTTTTATTTAATTTTCACCAAAAAAAAAAAAAAACCAAAAAGCCTCTGAGGTAGGCAAATGTTTCCTGGAAGGAAACCACAGAGGGCCTGTGCTAGTTCCATGGAAACAAAGGCTGTTTTCAAACACCGTTAAGAAACTGTTTCTATCTTAGGCTTTCAATGACCTGGATTGTCCCTGTGTGGAGGAGGGAAAAAGTGAGGGTGAGAGAGAAAGAGAAAACGCTAAAGGAAGCTCTTCTTTTAATGCACTGGTTAATTAATCAATTAATTTTGGGTTATGCACAGGCACTTTCTTCTCTATAATTAGAAAAAAAAGCAGGTCTTTGTGAGTCTAGGGAACGCTCTGGTGCTGGAAGGTGCAGGCCTTTGCAGTGAAGTTTCGCTTTTCTCCCCAAGACCCGTCCTTAGGTATTTCAGTGTTGAATAAACAGGCCTGGGAGCTGTGTGCCCAGCTCTGGACACCCTGCTGAGAGCATGTCCTTAATACCAACAATGCCACACATTTATTCTAAAGTGACCCCACTGACCCCCAAAAGTTTGTTCCCTCAACTGGGTCTCCTTGGCCCTTTCATGCGCCTGAATTCCGCACACAAAGCCCTTGTCACATCTACAATCTTCGTGCAACTAGACTGGGATGGGAAGAGCGGGGGAGTGGAAAAGAAGCTGAAAATAGCCAAACCTTGATCCTCCACCTAAAAGAAAGTGTGGACATTTGCATGTTAAACCATCTGCACACATGGCAGCTTCCTCTTGCCCACTCCCACCCTCGCGTTCGCGCATTCTTTTCTGAAACCCTGAGAGCTGGGGCCCACGTTCCCTCGGAAGGAGCTCGGGCTGCCAGAGAAGAAGCCCCACTGTGAAAAGAAGCTCTTCTTTACATTCGTAATTATCGAAAGTCTTCAGAAAAACATTTATATTCCAAATGGCAGGCCCGGCTTTGGGAGCGAAGCGGAAAGAACGATACTTTGAGCTTTCAAGTGTGTGTTTCATTCACTCTCTCCCGCCCTCAGCCCCTCCCGCAGGTTGTTTGTTTATCTTTGATCTGCGGAGGCAGGGTTTCAAGGAAGAATGACATCATTAGTTGAGAAAAACTATTTTGTCTTATGCTTTCCCTCATCTTTCTAACATCCTACCGCTCACCCACCAGGAATGAGGGGCTCCTGTGACGCTGAGACGGATTAGTCCCGAAAGGAGCCTCCCCTCATCAGCCTCTTCTTATTTTTCTTTGTTATTAGTTTTATGTCTTTAAACTGAATGTAATGAGAATGTTCCCCTGACAAAAAAAAAGTAGATAAGGATCCCTGAGGATAATCTGTTCTTGTCCACGTGTCTCAAGGAGGGAAAAAATTGCTCAATAAATGCTTTATTTCATTAGCATTCACACCGGAGCTCCGGCAGATCCATTTTAATCCCTCGCTACGCATTAGCCTTGACAACCCTTTGACCCCAGGAGTCAGCTCTGAACACACATAGTAAAAATGGTGAGTTACCTTTGAGAGTTTATAGAAGATATGAATTATAGATTGAAGCCATCCTGATTGACAGAGAATGTTTCTGCTATTTTTGTTTAAAATAGCAGGACATAAAGTGAACTATTTTTGGGTGGAACGAGTTAGGGACAGTACATCCACAATATTATGCGACCATCACTATGATGTGGTTCCACAGTATTTTCATCATCCTAAAATAAAATCCGTACTTCTGGGATTACAGCGTGCACCACCACACCTAATCACTTCTATGGGCTCTCCTATCCTGGATATTTCATTTGAATGGAATCCCCAAACCGGTTTCCTTTTGTGTCTGAATTCTTTCACATAGCACAATGTTTTTGAGATTCATCCATGCTGTATAATGAATCTGTATTTTATTTCTTTAGATAGTCAAGTAATATTCCATTGTATGCACATATAGTTGGCCCTCCATATCTGCAGCTATGAATTTAACCAACCGCAGATAGAAAATAGTAATAATAAATTACACTTACACAGAATACATATTGACATTTTCTTTTCATTATTTCCTAAACTATAGGCTACAGTAATAATTCATGTAGCGTTTACATTGTATTATGTATTATAGCGTATTTAAAGTATACAGGAGGATATACTCAGGTTATTACAAATGTTGTGCAACTTTATATAATGGGCTTCAGCACCTGCAGAGTTTGGTCTTGGGAGGAGGGCTACCTTGGAACCAACACTCCATGGGTGCCAAAAGATGACTATGCTATAACTGCGGTTTTATTTCTGGACTCTGAATTCTATCCCATTGGTATATGTCCAAATTCTAGTCCATTGGTAATTTGGAACATTTAGTTTTTTAACTTTTTACTATTGGTTTCTGTTATTGTGAATAGTGAGGCTATGAACATTCTAGTACATATATTTAAGTACATATTTTAAATTCTTTTGGTTCTACACCTAGGAAAAGGACTGAAATTGCTGGGTTATATAGTGATTGTATGTTTTACCTTTTAGAGAACTTCCAGACTTCTTCCACCCTGACTGTACCATTTTACATTCACACAGCAATGCATGAGGGCCCCAATTTTTCCACAAGCAAACCCAAACCTATTATTTTCTATTTTTGTTTTGTTTTATTATAGCCATCTAGGGATATGGTAATTCAATATTATGCGACCATCACTATGGTAATGTATTGTAAATTTTAGGGACAATGTATTGTAAATTTTTGGGACATCTAATGTATTGGGACATGTATTGTAAATGTATTGTAAATTTTAGGACAATGTATTGTAAATTTTAGGGACATCGAATTATAACTTTTATTTTCATCTCCTTAGTAACTAATGGCTTTGAACATATTTGCTTATGGCTTTTGATATATCTTCCTTGTAGAAATGCCTATTTAAGTCATGTGACCAATTCTTAGTTGGATTGTTATTCATTTTGTTGTTTAATTATGAGAATCCTTTATAAAATTTGGATATATTTATTAGATATGTTTTGCAAGTATGTCATACATTTCATGGTTTGTCTTTTCATTTTCATGGTAATGCACAGTTTTGAGTTTTAATAAAGTCCAGTTTATCTGTTTTTCTTTCACTGCTTGTAGTTTTGCTAACTTATGAAAGAATCTATGGCCAAATTCAAGATCATGAACATCTATACTTCTATCTAGGAGTCTGATGGTTTTAGGCCTTATAATTGGGTCTCTGCTCCATTTTGAATGAATTTTTGTATATGAGGTGAAAGCACTCAAGAATGGAAATCTAATTTCCTTCCTTTACATATGGATGCCCGTTTGTCTTAACCATCATTTGCGGAAGAAGCCATTCTTCTTCCTTTGACCAATCTTAACACCCTTCTTGAGAAATCAATTGGCCTTAGCTGTGTGAGTCTATTTCTGGACTCTGAATTCTATTCCATTGTTAAAGGTCTATCATAATGCTAATACCATACTTTTAAAAAATTATTTATGCTTATTAATGTATTTTAATTGATTAAATAGTAATTGTGTGTGTTTGAGTGTACAATGTGATGTTTTGATTTCTGTATACATTGCAGAAAGATGCAACCAAGCTGAGTACCATATCTATCATCTCACTAGTTCATCACTTTTTGTGAGGGGGCTGTTAAAGATCCATCATTTTAGCAATTTTCAAATATAAGTGTTTATTAACTGTGTTCATCATACAATGCAATAAATCACTGAAACTTATTCGTCCTTATTCTCACTGGAACTTTGCATCATTGGGTGAACATCTCACCTTTCCCCATCTCTTACCTTCACTCTCAGCCTCTGGTAACTGCTTTCTCTGTTTTTATGAGATCAATTTTTAAAGATTCTACATATAAACGAGAGAATGCAGAATTCGCACGTCAGTGCCAGACTTATTCTTATTCTGAGTAGTGTCCTCTAATTCCATCTGTGTTGTTATAGTGACAGAATTTCCTTCAATTTCCAGGCTGTGTAGTATTCAGTTATTTGATTGGTATAGCTTTCAAACTGGGAAGTGTGGGTTCTCCAACTTTGTTCTTTTTCAAGATAATTTTGGATATTCAGGGTCCTTTGCAATTATACATGAATTTGAAGATTGGCTTTTCTGTCCCCTCATCCCCCCAAAATGCCCCTGGAATTTTGATAGAGTTTCCATTTAAACTGTGGATTGTTTTGCCATTTTATTTATTTATTTATTTATTTATTTTTTTTTGCGGTACTGGGGATTGAACTCAGGACCCTGTGCTTGCTAGGCAAGCGCTTATTCCACTGAGCTATATCCCCAGCCCCTGTTTTGCCATTTTAACTGTGTTTAGTCTTTTAATCTATGAGTTTGTGATATTATTCCATTTTTATTGAGATATTCTCTGCATTCTTTAAGCAATATTTTATATAGCTTTCAATGTGCAAATCTTTTATTTCTTTGGTAAAATTAATCTGAGAAATTTTATTCTATTGGATGCAACTGTGCATTGTTTTATTAATTTTCTCTTTGTATTGCTCTTTGCTAGTCTATAGAAACACAAATTATTTTTGTGGTTGTTCTGCTAGCTTGAAATTTTGATGAATTTTCTTATTAGCTCTTTGTGTGTGTGTGTGGTTTTGGATTCCTCCATATGAGATCATAACATCTGAGAATAGATAGGTTTCCTTCTCAATTTCTAACTTAAGGAACCTCTGTAATTCTTTTCCTTGCTTCATTTCTCTGGCTGGAACTCCCAGTACAGTGTTGAGTGGTAGTGGTGAAAGTAGCAATCATTTCTTGTTCTTGATCTTAAGGGAAAAGACTTTAGTCTTGCATTGATTATGATCCTGACTGCGAGATTCTATAACTTCTCTTTATCATGCTGAGGAAGTGCCCTTCAGTTTCTACTTTTCTAGACATTTTTTGGTCATGAATGGTGTTATATTTTGTTAAATGCTTTTGCTATGTCAAGTTAGACATTTTTCTTTTGTTTGTTAATGGGGTGTTTTCCGTTGATTTATTTTCTTTATTGAACTACCCTTTCTCCATTGAACTATGCTTCCTGGTATAAATCCCTCATTCATTTTAGTTAACCCTCTGAAGAATCTATTGATGGTATTTGTCTTCTAAACATATAAGAAACAAAAACAGGAGTTATACTTTCATAAATTCTTCATTTATTTTCAATTTAGTTATGTTCAATTTATTTATTTTTATATTTACCCATATAGTTATCTTTAACAATTTCTTTCTTTATATATGACTTTAAGTTACTATCTAATGTCTTTCCATTTTGTCCTAAGCAACTCCCTTCAGTATCTTTTGTGAGGCAGATATAGATCAGTCAGCTGTTGTTTATCTTGGTGTAACATAATTTCTTCTTCATGTTTTAAAAGGGTAGATATGTGTGATTTTATAAATGTGCTGTATCCCCTTTGGAAATGCAATGCTTTTACTGATTTGTTGCTTACCCTCACTTCTAATATACTATGTTATATCTGTTGATTTCCTAGATTCAATGTTTTCACAATAATTTTAATCACCTTGATATTTAAGCAAATATCTACTGAACATTTACCATGAGCCAAGTATTTATGGAAGGTACTAGAGATATAGTAATATTGAGAATCATTTCCAGACCCACAGAGATTATTGATTAATTAGCTAATGAATTAAATTTCGTGGCATTGTGGGTGGAATCCACTGAGCTACACTTCCAGCCCTTTTTGTTCTTTGTTTTAGACAGGGTCTCACTAAGTCACTAAGTTGCCCAGGCTGTGGTTGAACTTGAAATTCTCCTGCCTCAGCCTCCCAGAGTATTGGGATTACAAGCATCACCACCATGCCTGGCTACAGGATTATCACATATTCAATGAATAGGGAACATATTTGAACCCTAGTAATCTTATATGTTAAAAAGTTTTCAAGATAAGAATAGAAGATAAGAACTATGTAATTTGTGTTTTGTGTAAAACTCTTTTTTAAAAAATTGGAAGGCTGTTATGCTGGGCAGATCCTTGGTCTTAAATTCTTATGTCAGGAAATTGAATTCCAGCATAAATAACAGAATGAAACCAGAGACTTCAACCAATGAGAAACTATCAACTCACCGGTAACTATAGTGCTTTCATCCTTTCCATCTGATATATTTTCTTTGTCTTAATTTCACGCCCACCTGTGAAAGCTCAGTGTGCACAGCACTGTGACACAAAGCTCTCTGATGCTCCTCTCCAGAGTCCTGCCCAAGTCAGTGTCATCCCTTGCTCTAACAAAAGTTGTTGAATTTACTTTGTCTAAATGAATTTACTTTGTCTGAAGTTTCATTTAACACATGTTATATACCTGAGATATTTTATTGTTGTCATACAAATTATAGTTAGAATATTTATAAAGTTCCTAGTCATAATTTCTTTTTCTTGAAACACTAGGTATTACTCTACTTGGTATTGGAGAAGAGAGTTTTCATGGCAAGCCACTCCCTTCCAGGCTGCCTGTTTTCGTTTGCATTCCTATCCATTGGTTGTATCTTTGCAATTAGAAAAAAAAAATTGTTTAGGGTCATCACCTACTACGGGTCTGTTGCTTCTACCTACACATTATTGAAGCTTTTCACCTCAAAAAAGTTTAATTCTTTTCTGATTACCCTTTTTGTTATGTTCACATTTTGGTAATTATAGATTTTATAGAATATACAAATAATATTTAGGATCTGTTTTATTTTCATACCTGAACTCTGATGCTAGTATACAAACTTCAGAATTTCAGTGCCTTATGTTTTATATCTTACTCAAGCAAAACCTGGTGTGTTCAAGAGATGATTTAGATTTTCCAGATTGCTTCAATTTTGTGGTTTAACTGACCTAACATGTGACTTCCAGGGTGGCTGCAGGGGATGAAGTGAGAATGCAGAACACTGTTCCAGGCCCTTTAATGTTAGAGCAGATTGCTCCTGTTCACTGGGCAGGCCAAGCCTGAGTCCCAGGCTGGGAATCACATGGAGTGTTTCATAAGATCCTCATGTGCTTATAGTCACACCAAGATGACTTATATTAATATCAGAGATATAGCATCATTTAGATAAAGTAGAAATAAACTAGAGGTTTTCTCAAGAAGAATTTAATGAGTTGTTCTAGCTTTGTCCCCTTTTCAGTTACTTCCTGTCTGCTCAAATTTGGAGAGGGAAGTCTATGCTTGTCCAATACTGGAAGTTGGGAATAAGTTCTATTATGAATCACATGGACCTTCTCTGAGTTTTTGAGATCTGAAAGAGGGGGAAAGTAAGATATTTACTTTTATTTTTGTTTTCTTTGACTAGTTTCGAGCTCCATCAGCTTCTCAGGAGTGAGGATGTAGGCAGAATAAGGAATGTATCAGTGTCCTAGCTAACTGCAACAAAGTTTAATTCTTGCCAGACAATTTACAGAAGAAATGCACACATTTTAAATTTTACCCCTGTATAAAATATTGAAAGGGAATTCTTTGTTGCCATGAAAAATATTGAGAAACTTTTATATGTAGCCAGTAAACTTTTTCTAGAAATATGGCCCATGATCCTTTGTTCACAGTAAGCTTCTTACTCTTTTTAACTGTACAAATTGATAGATTATGAATTTCCAGGGACATGATTTATAATATTTGTGACAGTACTGTTCTCACAAAGTACACTGGACCTTTTTGCTTCCTCAAAATAGCCTTCTTCTGATATTTGCTATTGTAGGAAATTCCCTTTGAACATAATGTACATAAATACACTCTTTTCTGTGGTCCTTTCAAATTACTGGCAACAGAAGCCAAAGCAATAAAACCTAAAACAGTGATTTTTAAGGTAGAAGGCAGAATTAAAAATGCCAGAGCAAGAGAATTATACCAACCTCTCCAAGAATATGTTATCCATGTGTTGCCATCCATCCACCATTAGATCAAACAATTTGAGTAACTGTCAAATGCGCTTTTCAAATATATAGATTATCTGTCTAGGGATTGTCTTCTTTCTGAATTGATGTTTGACTCTGACGTTCCATTTACTTCACAATAGAAGCTGACTTAGTATTTATATCTTATGTAAATATTAAACCAATGGAGACAGTGAAAACAAAAACACATTCATTTAATGCCAAAGGTGAAATTCCATTCGTAGCTAGTAAAACAAGACACATACAATAGACATGCTGTTTATTAAGGAAACAGTTTGAGTGAATCTCATTTTACTTTCCTTTGGCTTTGGGTTTGATGGGGATAAAAATTTGTCTCTTCAAAAATGTGTCATAGATGAAAAGCATTTGTGCTCACACAACAAAAGCAGTTACAGAGTTCAGGTATGCACAATCAGAATGTAACCCTGTTCTACGACAGTGACCTAAGGGAACCTTCTCGTAGGACTGCCCTTTCTTGATCTTGGTGTCCTCATGCGATCTCACAGCCCAGCCTGCCCAGGGGACACCCACCTGGGCCTGTTTTCTTGAGCTCATTTATGTGTCTAACGTTTCAGTTCCAACCTCAGTGCATATAAGATGCACCTCTGCACCATTACTGGTATTCAGTTGGTTAGTCTGACACTTCATCTACATTGGCCAGCAAGATCACCACAGCTTTAGTTCCAAAAGCCAAGACATAAAAAGGAGAATTTTTAGATTGTGAAATAATGGGGTAGACTTTCAAAATCTTGAAAACCTCTCAATTCATCCATTTTACACTTCACTCCCCTAACAGGCAATGGCCTATTGCAGAAAATAGGCCATTTTTACAGTTCCAGTGCCTCAACTCCTATTTAATTCATCGTCAGAGAGAAGAGCTGTAGACACTATGCCTAGAGTCCTATACTGCCAGCTCAGCATCTAAGACTGCTTCTCAGCCAGAACTTGCTTTATATAAGCTGGACTTTTCCTGTCAGCTCCTAGTTTTTGAAGGGGCAAATACAAGAAATGACTGGCTCTCCATATACTGGATTTACTTAAAAACGAGTTCCCTGAAGCCATCTGAGACTTGATCGTCCTAAGTTTTATCATGTTGGATACGTCCACCTTTTTGTGAGGTCTTTGGCTGCTCTGAGCTCTGTCACACAAATCAGATTGGGTCTTATCTGAAACTCTTTTCCCTTCTGTTCTTTTTCCTCCTGGCTAAAATTTTGTTAATCTTTCCTTTTTTTCCTGTTGTTCTTTTTTCGCTTGGTGCTGCTATTCACTCTTCTTTCTCCTCAACTAACTTCACACCTACTAGTCTAGAGTATGCGTCAGTATTCTGTTACTTAGCATCTTCCTTGTCCATCTAGATGATTACTCAATGTAAATTTATGTTTGAAAGACCATAACCTTTCTTTATTAGTCATTATAAGACCCAGACTCCCAGCTATTGATGATGGTTGGCATGTAAATGGTAGCAGACAAGTAACAAAACCCTCTTTCTCTTTCCAGCTCATCTGTTCATTTCGGGAGGGCCTTCATGAAAGTATATCTTAAAAGAAATTGAGCCATACAACTATAATGAAAACAGGCAATAGAGGGATCCTTCAGATTCTTCTGTTATTACATTATATAAATGGGAACATCCATCTCTGTACAGAACTGTTTGGGCTCAGCGTTCAAGAAATGACAAAAGTTAGTTTTTGCTCAGACGAAATTGGCTGTTGGCCATTAGAAGTTAGTAATGAAGAAAAAGTAACTCTTGATTTAAAATTCATTAAATAGTATCTTTGCCTACTGTGTATAATGCACTACACTAGGGACCAAAAACACACAAGAAGCTGTATAATCCTTGCTGTTCTCCTTTGTGATATGTATACCTAGTTGGTGAGCTATTTATAGGGAACAACTTAGGCATCCAACCCTCTGATTGTAATTCTTGAATACTTGGAATTTGTAGGATTAAAAGTTAAATTCTGGTTTCTGAAATAATAGAAGTTGCCAAATAAAAATGTAAATAGTTCAATATTTTGAGAAAATTTAAAAATGTACTGGATTTGCACAAAGTGTCAATGGAGAAAACAGGCAGACAAAGTCCTCCAGAAGCTGGCTTGTGAGGGCACTGGGAGTCAGAATGCACAGGTTACATGGCGTGAGCGTGTTGTCTTGGTGTGGCGGTGCTGCAGACAGGCCGCAACAGATGGCCTTATTAGCTGCCAGGTTTTTGCTCCTCAGTTTCTAATAAGCTTGAAGTGCATGGCAAGGGTTACTCTCTGCTAGACTTTTGAGTCCAAACTGGGGAAAATTTGAGATTGGATGAACTCATAGGACTTACAGTAAAATCAGAGAAAACAATTTAAGAGGTGGGTATTTTCAAAGTGTAGTCATCTATTCACTGGACTATGTCCTGAAAAGATATGGAAATTTGCAGTTAGTCCTGGGGAGTGTTAAGTTTTGAAGTCATAGTTAGGTAAGGGACAAGAGAGTCCTGGGGCAAACAGCTTATTGTATTTTACAGTGCTTGACAAACCTCAGAGACCACAAATTCAGGCCAGACTCTTATCTACAGGTGAAAGAGAGAATGGAGAGAAATAACTATAGTGTAATAAATTCTGGAAAAGTATAGGGCAGATGGTAAAATTTTGCTTCCAAAGAGTCACAAGGCTAATGGCAAGTTCTTTCAATTTTAGGGTGGCCTGTTTTATTACACGTTGAAGGTGCTTAACATTGATAAAACAATAGCTTATTAAGAATGAGAAAGTGGGGTCATGAAGAAAACAGTTTACTGAAAATGAGCTGTTTACAAATATATTTGTAAGATGAGGACAGAGGACTGTACAGAAGGAAACCCGCCAGCTATCTCCAAGCTGCTGACAGCGTGAGAGGAAGCAAGGGTGAGGAAGGTGAGAGGACACTGCTGATGGAAGCCGAGGGCCAGGGACAGAGAAAACGACTTTCCTGAGGTCTTGCTGAGAAAGTTCTTGTTCTTTTCTTTTTTAAAAAATTTTTAAACAATTGAACCACTTGATGCTCAGTGATACTCACTGTGAATTGTGTGCTGTGATACACAGACTCTGGAAGAGCCTACAGGGATTACCCTCAGCCAAACGTATTTTCTGTGTATGAAGTTTTTCTCAGGAAAAAATATCAGATTTCTTACCAAGAATCAGTAGCATCAAGATAATTGGAAAAAATACATGGAAAATCCTTTCCTCATGCCTTTTAAGCAAAAAGAAGTCATTCTACTATTTCATTGTCCCCTGTGTATTGTCAGTTAATCAATTTCTCTTTACATCTGATAAGCCTACAAGAAATTGTTTCTCATACATAATAGTGGTAGGTTGTATATGTTATAAGCTTTTAATACATTAAAATATTTACTTAACTACTAGAGATAAATTCAGAAACCTTTTTCCTTAAAGACTTTGGGACCATGTAGTCTAATGAAATTTTTTGTATTATTTTCCTTCTAAAACTGAACTAAACAAATAAATAAAAAGATTTCACCCATTTTCTTTTGTTACTTTTAAGAACTAAACTTCTTTTGTGATTTGGTCATGCAAGGTTCTTTACACTTACAATGAAGCTTTTCTTTAAAAGAACCAGAACAATGAAAATAACTTTCAAAATGTTACATGTGAGACATTGAAAATGAGAATTTTTTTTAAAAAAAGGAGACAAGATCTGGGATACAGAAGACACAATTCCTCCCAGGGCCATTTGCATCACAAAATGTAATTCATCAGCCATTACGTCTGCATGGTCTCTGACTGATGGACGCTCACTGCAATAACCAGAGGACGTCACTATTCACAGTGTGCAAGGAGCAAGTCTCTGAGGCAAGCTGCCAGTCATGCGTCAGGCAGGGGCTGGGATTTCAAAACGCTCAGACATCACAGCAACAACAACAACAATACCTCATCAAATAAAACTCACCAAGTCTCCAAATCTAACAAACCTGAAACACCCTTCCCTTTATTGGAAGTTCTATCTAAATTTAGGGGAAGTTGTGATAGCGAACATATTTTTCATATAGGATGTGTCTTCTGTAAGACTTAAGATATTTCTTTTTATATAAGGAAAGAGACTAATAGAGTTTGAATCAAAAAAATGACCCTTCAATTTAGAAAATGGAGCTCAAAGTCTAAGAGACTTGGAGACATAAACCCTCAAAAGAGTCCTAACAGGGACTGGATTATTCCCAACACTCAGTTTTGTCTGAGTCAACAACTTCCCTCAACACTTGGAGGATCTACACAATGGGGTTGCTGCAAACTGAGTGTAAGGTGCTGGGATTTGCGTGCCTGAGTGTCCGTTCCTGCGCTGACTCAGTTGGAATTTTGCAAACATACTGATTTTTTTCAGAGGCTGCAGGTTATTTTTGCGGACTTCGATTAAGGTGTCATCTTTTTGACCTTATTGTAAAAAAGTTAAATTTATGGCATCGGGCTTAAGGTTAAGAGGAAATGAGGAAGTCCTTCCCTAATCCTCTGCAGAGACATACTTCCAGGAGTTCCTAGTCCTGTGAACCAACTGGAGTTCTCACAAACATGTATTTCATTTCCTTTAAAGGATAAACGCTTCATATATCTCTGCTAAGCCAAAAATGTGATGTAAGTAAAGTGAAATAGGTCCCTAAACTACTCCGAAGTGAAAGAAATAATGCATTGGATGTTTCAAAGGTATTCTGTAAACTCGAAAGTTTTGCAAACTACCTTCAGTCTTGCTATGCAAAACTCTGTGCACGCTTGTGTGCACGCACACACACAGAGAAGTATGTGTCTGGTTCATTGAGAGACCCTTTCATTTAAATGACAACTTTTTCAAATGATCAGTTGATGGATTTTACATTTTGACTGGCTAATGAAATTCTTAGATGCATAATTTTAAGAAAGATAAGAGACTTCATGCTGCATTGATAGAAAGTATAGCACTTCCATAATCCAAGATGTTGATACCTAACAATTTTAAAGGTTCAAATGATCTTTTCCCGATTCTCACTTTGTGTACTTCACTCTTAAAATGTGTATCTTATCCTGTTCTGAACAGAAAAAGTGCATTGAACTGAAAGCTTACTTATTTAAGGCATTTACCCAGTGGGCCCCAAAGGCTGTTTCTGTGTAGAAACAACTGCTCCAAATGCCCCTAGATTTGTATTTGTCATTATGCAAAAGAAAACGTAAAAGAGAAGAGTGAGTCATCTATGCTTTGGGATGGTTATTGATCTCAGTAAGCCTTGCTGGAGGATGAGCTTCAAACAAGAAGTCATCCTCTGAAGGCAGAACTTTGTCATGACTAGATGCTTTTGAATGTGTGAATTAATCCAGCATTACTGCGTGGATGATTGATGTTTTTCATCTGAAAGCTCTGGGGCCTCTGTGAAATTTCTCAGGCCTAGTGGTATTGGAACTATTGACTTTGGGAGTTGGGTTCATGTTCTGATATATACTACATCAAGGATGTATATTCCAGTAATATCCTGTACACTTAGAAAAATCAGCAAGGTACTCCTCCCCACAGGCAAAAGAAAAGTTCAAGAAGCAGAGAGAACACTCCAGTGTTATTTTTTCCTGTATGCTACCATGTCTTCAGCACACAAATCAGAGCACTGAACTTCACTGCTGTCAGTACATTCATCAGTATTTATTTTTGTGGGGAATGCACACTAATTTCTATGGTAATCAAAATTTGGTAGGCAGAAAGAAAGAACCAAGATCAAGCTTGTTCAAGCAAATGGAATTCACTGAGTTGGTAAAACAGGGACAGAAGCACACCTAGCTTCAGGTTAGGCTGGAGCCAGCATTTCATCAGGTTTTGTGAAATACCTGCTGTGCTCTGCTCTTTGTTGGCTTTCTTTGGAAGACAGGGTCTCTCACCATGGCCACAAAATGACACGAAGCAGCCCGAGGTTTCATGTTACCAGTTTGACAGTCCTAGTGGAAAGAAAATGAAACTTCTCAGGACTTTCGGCCAGGGCTTCATGACAGACAGGCTCTGCTCAGGTTGTCACCATGGCAGGAGAAAGGTGAGCACAGGAAGCATGTACATGGGTTCTGACCCCCTTGGGTATCCCGAGCAAGGTATTTTCCCAAATGGGTGTCACATAGGAAACAACAACAGCAACAACCTCTTATCCAAGCTGCTCATTGAAGGGAATTTTGTACCACATCATGGTTTGTTGCTCAACTTTTAATGAAATAGTTGTAAATTTGAGGGATGGCTTGTGCAATATAAAATTATTAAAGATGCTGGCAACAAACACAGATACGAAACAATACTGACAACAAAAGATAATGGTGTTGCCCCTGGTAGAGGGATGGGTTTGTGGATGAGAAGGTTACTTTTTTGTGTGTCTCATTGATAATTTTTCCCCCATGTGAATAGTTCACTTTTTCAGTAGTAGGAACATATTTGCAAATATCATGGAGAGTAAAAGAATAGTAAACTGAAACCCTTATACCACACCATACACTAGAAATAAACTCTTGGTTGGATTCATAATTTAAATGTGAAATTATTCATTTAAAGAATAATTCAAATATGTAGGTAAATACTTATAAAATTTTGGGGAGATCTTCACAGTAATCCACAAATGACAAAATTTATAATAGAACACATAATAGTTATTTTTACTCATTTTTATTGTAAGCTAATTAACAAATATGTGGCAGAATGTGTTATTGTAAGCTAAACACCCTGATAATCACTATCTGAGTATAGAAATGAAACTTGGTCCCTCTCCACAGAGCCCCCCAGTGTACACCACCCTAACCTCAAGCCCTCCGTGCTCCTCACTATGGCTTAGGCCTGGAATGTCCCCCCAAATCTGCCTGTCTTCAGAGGCTGGTCATCTGGGAGGTGACTGGGAAATGGGGGTGCTCACCTCATCTGGGAGACACTGTCACCATGCCACAAGGCGAGCACTCAGCAGCATGTAAATGGGCTCTGAGCCCCTTGAATATCATGGGCAAATCCCCAAATCAGTGTCACATTGGCAACAACTGCAGCAAACTCTTCACCAAGCTTAACTAACTCACAGCCAAATGAAAGCGCTGATGAGTGCGTGGCTGAGTGCGCTGTTAGGAGACAGGAGCTGGTCCAAAAAGACAGGTTGCTGGACATACGACCTGGAAGGAAGTGTCTCCCCTCCCAGCTCTTCTCTTCTCGCTCTGCTTCCAGGCCATGATGACCGAAGCAGATTTCCTCCATTTCATCCGTCTGCTGTTTGTTTTTGCCTTGTATCTAGCCAACCATGAGCCAAAATAAATCTCTCATTAAATTGCAGGTATTGGATATTTTGTCCCTGTGACAAAAAAGTGACTAAGATGCCCACGGAGTTACTGCCACCCTGACTTCTGTCTTAGCTTCTTTCCTGTTTTACTTTATTTTTCTAGCCATGTGCTCATCTATAGACCAAATGGTTCAGTCTTGCTCATTAAAAATATGTCCTTTTAAATGAAAGACATCAGGTGTACATGAAAGAACATAAACAAATAAACACAGAACTAAAAATACTCAGAAATGAGGTGCCAGAACTCAGCATAGATTTCTAAATCTAAAAGCTCCAGATCAAAATTTAAACTCATAAGAACACAAAGAACATAAATAGAATGTTCAGAAAAGTAGGTGAAATAAGAAAATTTAAATGATTTAAAACTTACAACTTTGATGTAAAATGCCCATATACAAAGTAAGTTCCAGCCCCGGCTGCACTATATAGCAAGACCCTGCCTCAAACAAAACAATACAACACAACAAAACACAACGAAACAAATCAAACAAAACAAGAGTAAAGTGTTTACAAAGGCTTTGTTTCTACTTTTTCTTCTATTTTTTCATTTTTCCCTCCCTTCCTTTTCCTCTCCTCTTTCCCTCCTTCCCCTTCCTAATTGAACATTTTCTTCCTATTTCACAATATCTATTACATATTTTTGTCTTTATTTACCCATTTGATTTTCACACCAGAAAAACAATTCAATATTTACACATGTATATTCAATTAATTTCACTGAAACTTTTGAAAATAAGAAGGGAGAGAGGAGTTGAAGGGAGAGGAAGGAACGGGAAAGAAAGAGGAATGAGATATGTCATGTCCAGTCACAAATTTCCTGTGAGGAATGTGATCATTATGCATATTTAAAATATGCCAATGAAATTAATTTTAAAAAAGTAAAGAGTGAGAGAAACACTACTCACTCTCAATGATTCTAAATTCATTCTCCATGATAACAATACTACCTAACAGGTGTATCTAAGAAGGTTATGGAAAAAATACAAATTAAAACATAGTGATTTACTTAACTCAAAGGTAGGAAAAGAATAAAAAAAAAACAATAAAGGTAAAACGGAAGGCACCAATGGAGAGTAGAGAGAAAAACTTAACTCCAGCTTCATAAATTATTACAGTAAGTAAAAATGTCCTGAGTGCTTATAATTGAAAGCAGATATTAACCAAATGAACCAAGAAGGAAGACCGAACTAGAACCTGTTGACAAGATGCGAATTTCAAATATAGAGCCGTGGATAAACTGAAAGGGAAATCTAGCACAGGATATGCTAGAATGTCACTAAACCTGATAAAACTGATAGGTGCGTATTAATGTCCAATAAAGGAGATTTTAAGGCAGAAAGATAAAGGAAAACTAAGGTAAAAGGAGGAATTTGCTAGGAGATATAGATAGGCAGGTAGGTAGACAGTAGAGGAGTAAATAAGCTCAAGAAGCGAAAAGTGACACAACTAACAAATGCTTAAATCAATAGTCATAGTTGGAGATTTTAGCATTCTTTCCACAGAACACTAAATTTGCACTTTTTGAGCTTTACACACCAAAGTTGCCGTGAAAAGCGTTGTTTTCAAGGCACATACAATATTCACAAATATTCACAGGTAGGCCCTAAATAACAATAAGTATCAAGAGATCAAAATATTTTAATTGCACTATCTGAGCCAGGAGAAATTAAATTAGAAATAATAAAGTATTTCAAAAATCCTCAATATTTGGAATTAAGTAAATCTAAATAATTCAGAGGTTAAAAAAGAAATTACAATATTAGAAAAAACCTAGAAAATATTTTGAACTAAATGAAAATGGAAAACCAATATATCATACCATGATTCTCAGCAAAGACCGTATTGTAGCTTGCACTTGTATTTAGATGTCTCTGCAAAGCCTCATGTGGTCATAGGTGAGGCTGTTCGGAGGTGGCTGGATCTAGGCTGTGTGCCGCTGGAACCAAGGATGTGAAGCTGGGATTGGTTCAGGGCATGATGCTAGGATTACGGCTGTTTCACCCTGGGTATGAGTGCTACCTGCCCTAACGGTGGACAGCCTTGCTGCCTTTTATCTTTTCCCTGCTTTGCCATGCACTGTTCATCCTCTGTGATGCCCCTCTGCCATGCCAGGGAGCCTTGAAGACAGCTGAGGATCTGGGATCTGGAACGAATCCCGTCAGAAACTGAGTTACAGATACTGAGGTACAGATACTGGATTGTTTTATGCTCATCCGTCCTGAGGGTAGTACAGTAAAACGTTCTTTAAGCCCCCACATTGTATTATCCAGAAGAGTACAAACTCAAATAAACCTTTCCTCCTTTAACTTTGGCTGTTGGTTTTGTCTCAGCAATGAGAAAAATTACTAAGAGACTAGGATACTGGCCAGTTTCAGAAAGAAAGTAAGTCTCAGTTCATTTCCTGAGTACCAAGCTAACCAAGCATAGGTTTAAACGGCCACACATAAGAATACGTATTTTATGGGTTAGCTCAGGACAATCACTACACAAATTTTTAAAAAAATGAACAGCATGAAACAATAGGTGTAGAAGAAGGCATAGCCTATGGTTTCTAGAGTTTTCAATTAAATTATTGAAAATGTTGATCTTAAAATATTCTGAGAATTACAAAGGAAGAAGAAAGGATCAATCCTTATACTTCAGGAAAATTAAAGCATAAATTCTAATTATCTAAGAGCAGAAATTTTGGGATAATTAATTTAAAACATAAATTCTACTTACCCCAAAGTGGAAATTTACATTGTGTCTCTGAAACTGATGAGTCATTCTTTTCTGGAATTACTTAATCCACAGGGCTACAAACAATAATTCTATGCTTGCACCAAATTACTACAGCAAGCAAAACTATAGGAAAATAGAACCTTTCTTCCTTCCACATCTATAGGTGTCACATTGGTGGAAAAAAACATTTTTAAAAGTGTCTGTCATTAATATTGTATTAGGTATCATAAATAGGCATGACTTAAAGTACATGGGAGAATTACATAAATTACATTCAATACTGTACAAACTTGATTGTTTATAATTTTTATATCTGGAACTAACACCCTCGGATACTGAGTTGTAGATACTGAGTTTTTATATGGATTGTTCATGCTCAACCTTTCTGAGCACAGTGTAGAAAGAAATATGTAGCTCCTACAGCTGGGAGACTTGAAGCAGAGATATCATGTCTGTCTGCCCAGTTCTCTGAGCTGAAGAACTACAAAGAGTATACTTTCTGCCATTAAATTCCCCAGACCTTTAAAAGATTCAGCCAACTAGTTAACTACCCTGTTGTAAAATCTGATGTTAAAACCACCACCAAAAAGTTTGTATTACACAAGTTTCCATAAAAGCAATTTTCTCACCAAACATTCATTTTATTGTCTTTTTTATTGGAGGACTGAAATAGTTAGACCTCAGGTCCTCGCTGCCATTTGGCCAGGACAGCTAGTGACCTAGGTCAAGGTTTATACTGACAATGGAACCTACACATTTCTTAAATAACATTTCTCTCAAAGTTTACTTTTGGGGTATGTGTCTCTTAAAACTAAGGTTTAGTATTTGATTTAGGGATGATTTAATGAAAATATATTATTGTACCTAAGTGCATCCAGTGATGTGATGAAGTAAAGTGTGTAGTGATGGGAATAAAGCCCTGGCTCAGACCGTGGCTGGGTGCGGCTGCGCATAGATATGTTTTCGGAGAGCATCCAGCTGTAAGTTCTACATCAGGAGGTGAATTTGCTTTAGGCCCTCCCTTAACCAGTAATAAAATGAGTGAACAGATCTGGGTGCCAACTATGCACACCTGAAGCACGCGGTCACATACATTTTCTCGTTTGAACCTAGAGTCTTAGTTTATGGTTCTCTCCAGCCTACAGGCTTTGTCTGGCGTATTAATGCTTACTGTTGAGCTGACAAAAGGAAATAGGCCTTCTCTATCAAATCTTCTCATAAAATCTTAGCACAACTATCCACAACGAAGTGAACAGGTTAGTGCCCAGAGAGTGCTTGATAAAAATAAAAAATAAGATACTACTTGTAATTTAAGTGGGGTAGATTAAATGACATTTTTCAAGAGTCAGCAATTAGGATTTTGGCTTCTAATTTATGGATATTACAACTGTATCTAATCTTTTCTTTAAATGCTGTGATCACTAATCTGATTGTCAGATTGAATGACTTAAGAAGGTTAGTGGAGCATACTTCTAGGTATATGTGGACAAGTCATGGGGACATGACCTTAGGATTGTATCTGACCTCTAGATCCTTGCTCTCCATCTCCACCCTGCTTTCTGCTTCCTGGATGCCATGAGATATCCAGCTTTCCTTCACTGTGCCCTTCCGCCATGCTGTCCTGCCTTGGAGCCAGATTACCATGGACTGAACCCTTAGAAACTGTGAGCCACAGGAACCCTCTCCTCCTTTAAAGTGCACGTGTTGGAGAAAGCCGACTACTACAAATTCTTTCTTTTGCCCCATTTGGATTCCTATTAACAAGCAGTCCAGTTTCTCAAATAAAAGATAGTTACACATGTGTGTTTAAATGGAAAAATATACATTTGTAAAGAAGCAAAATCAAGAATAAGAAAAGTTTCTGAAAAATCCAAGTCAAAATAAAAAATCTGTAAAAACCTTTGTAAGTTTGCAACATTCCCTAAGAATGGGTTTTTGAAAAATAATAACATGAGTCAACAAAACACCAGAAGACCTTGTCAGTGAGTCAAATATTTATTGGCAAATAGTCATAAGGATATTTATGAATTTAAGCAAATTCATCTAAGGCCAGATATTTACCTTTATACAGGCCAAAGGAACAAGAATAACATAAAATTCCAAATGGCTTACCTAGTCCCCAAAAGTTATCTTCTTTGTTTTATTTCTATAACTCTGGATGCCCATACATTTAAAGTGTGAAGGATTGAATCCATTTCTTATGCTGTAATGCGACCTTGTTATTATTTATAACCAGATGTACCTCCCACAGCATGTGCTCAGAGGTGGGGCTTTTGAGAGGTGACTGGATCTTGGGGCTGTGATACTCATCAGTGGATCAGCCCTCTAATGAGCTTATAGCTAAATGGGATGCTGGGAGGTGAACCCTGGTTGGAGGAGGTGTGTTCCTGGGGCATGACCTGGAAGGGTCTGTCTCCCTCCTTCCTTGAACTCTCTCTGCTTCCTGTCTGCCATGCCATGAACAAGCCTTCTCTGCCATCCCCTCCGACATGCTGCCTGGCCTTGGAGCCAGCCAACTATGGACTGAACCCTCTACAAACTGTGAGTCAAAACAAACCTTTCCTCCTTTAATTTGTTAGCATTGGATATTATGTCACAGCAATGAGAAACTAAGACAGACCTACATATACTTTTACTATGAGAAACATTTGGATGCCTAGGAAATGTCAGACTTCTTCTGTCTTGGGGATACTGAATCAGGAATTACCTCATTCCTCGTGAGGCTTAGGATCTAATTGCAGAGATGGCAATGATAACACAGTTATATGAATAAATCAGAATTTACAACAAGGAAGAATAATCTGGAAAGGCAAACCTGGATATTATGGAGCCATAGAATAGGAGAGTAGACTCTACCAGGCAGTGCACGGTAGACATCACTGAAGCTGTGTCACTTTAAAAAATATCTCAAAAAAAAAGGAGTCAGTGAGGAAGCCAGTTTGAGAGAGGCAGGTGGAAATGTACAGCAAGGAAGACCAGCATGTACACAGTATTCACATGGAACATGCTGTGTTTGCAATTCAAAGAACTTGTGGCTAGTTACATTGCCAAGACAGAGTGTAAGAAAGTGTGGCCATTAATGCTGACATGTCATGTTCACTGAATCAAAAAACAGCTAACCAAACCAACCAACCAACCAACCAACCAGAAAACACCTAGCAGATTAAAAGAGCATGCTCTGAGGTGGGTCTGGGTAGGTCATGAGGAGTGGCCTTATGCCTCCATCCTCCCTCTCTGGCATGGTTCCCCTCCTCTGCTTCCCCCTACTACAAACCAAGTAGTTTTGCTGCTGCACCCTGCCACTGTGGTGTTTCTGCCTTGGAAACTGAGCATGGATTGAATCTCCCAAGCAAGGAGCCAAGCTAAGCCTCTCTTCTTCTAGCTTGTGTGCATGGGGTTTTGTGTCTTAGCAGTGGAAAAGCTGATGAATACAGAATGCCTGCACTAAAATAGGACAAGAAAAGAGTTGAGTTTAGCCAGGTAGGGCTTTGCAAACCACTTCAGGATATTTTGTTTTAATCAAAAGCCTGCAAGAGACTTACATATGTTTAGAAAGTTTTAGTGAGGAAAATTTTCCAGTTATAAAGTTAATTTAAAATTTTCCAAAATTCAAAGCAGATTAGGCTTTAACCCTAAAGTACTTATTAAATATACTCTGTTTTATGAATACCAGTTGGTAAGATAGCAAAGGGAAAATTATTTAAAAGTACATTGCGTATGCTATGAGTCACTCTTCCTCCAAATGGACAAATCATTACAAATTCTATTTCATAGATTTTTAAATTTGGAATGATCCCAATCTTTTTTAGCCTACCCAGTCCTGAATTTCAGTAATAGTTGACAAATCTATATAGTTGTATAAGTTTGGGGAATTATTAAGCCTGTAACTCAAAAGTCAAAGGCCTGGACCCAAATCTAAGAAAATTTATTGCAATTAGTTAAAGAGTGACACAGACAGAGAGACAGAGGCAGAGAGATGGAGGGGGAGATGGAGACAGAGAGATAGAATATTTCAAATGTAAGAGTTACACTGAGAAAGACTACCAATTGGCATATGATGTTGACTAGAGTCAAATAGCAAGTATGTTCACTTAGTTTTAAAAGTTTTTAATTCCTAAAGATGACTGTAACCCCAAATAAACTTGGGACTTCAGTTACCTATGATCAAGACATGGTTTCCCAGGGGGAAACCTATTCCAGTTCCTTGCTGGAAGTGGCTACTTTGAAAGGAAAAATGGGAACCTTCTGGAAGAGAAATGGCTCCAGGGCATCTAACAGTTGTAAGCCACCAGGGCCGAGAGTATAGCTCAGTGGCATAAGAGCCAGCCTGGCAAGCACAAGGTCCTGAGTTTGATTGCCAGTACCAAAAAAAAAAAAAAAAAAAAAAAACCCACAAAACCCAGTTGTAAGCCACTAGACATAATAGGATTCAATGCAGTAATATGCTATAACCCAGGAAAGGGTCTCCTCACTGTCCACCCAAGGGAGATTTTTAAATTATCACGGTCCAGTTGCTGTTCTTCCTCTTCTGTTCATTATTCTGTGTATGAACATGGGGTCTGCTATTTAGCTTTTCTTTGTTATTTTGTAATAGCTTTACAGCTTTCAGCATATTTTTGCACTTTTTTGGTTAAACTCATTCATTAGTATTTTTGATACCATTGTATATAGAATTGTCATATTTAATTTCATTTCGTCTGTTCATAACTATTATAGTTCTATGTTTTGTTTTCTTTGTCTTTGAATTTTTAATAGATTATGGTTCTCTATATGCAAGATCATTTCATCTATCAATAGGGAGTTTTACTTCCTCCTTTCTACTCTAGGTGAATTTATGTCATTTATTTGGCTAATTGTTTTGTCTAACACACCTAATTCAGTGTTAGAAGTTGTAATAGAAGTACTAAGCATAGATATTCTTGTCCTTTCTTCATTTTAAGAGAAAGTGTTCAGTCATTTTAAAATTTTTAGTCCTTTTGGTACACGCTTGCGGTGCATGATGATTACATCTCCGGTGGGAGGTTGGAACGTGCACATGACGTATCACAGTGCTGTTTTCATCCTTTTTCTTCCACTCCTCACTTCTCCCTTCATCTCTTGGTCTCCTTCACATCTGCAAAAGATCTATCTTTGTATTTCTTATTATCTGACTTTGTTTATAATTTGAGTTTTTTATATGATAGAAACTATGCAGTATTTAAGCTTGTGTGTCCAACTTATTTCACTTAACAGTAGGTTTCCACATACATTTCCAGGTGCATTATGTTTTCCAGGAAGAATTATTCTTGTTTAGCCTTCCTTATGGCAAAGTAGTTCTCCATAAGTGCCACATTTTCTCTAATCACAACATGTAGACTATTTTAAAGACTTTCCATGTTTCCCTGAAAATAAGACCTAACCAGTAGATAAGCTCTGGTTGTCACATGGTGAAGGGTATTGCCATGCAGACAATTATGTCTCAATATTCTCTTGCTTGGTGGCTATTCAGTAATTGTAGATAAGACAAGGTGATTGAGGCTGACATTTTTTGATCTGTAGTTTTCAAGGCTAATTAATTACTTTCAGGGAAATCTGGTAGCTATTATGAATTGTTTGGTTATAAACATAGGTATGCATGTATCACTGTAAAGTGATGTCTTTAACTCATTCAGGAAGATACCTACAGGTAGAATAACTGGATCAAATGGAACTTCTAGTTTTAGTTTTTGAGTAATCTTTATACTGATTTTCATAATGGCAGTACTAGTTTACATTTCCATCAACAATGTAAAAGGGTTCTTTTTTCCCCACAGTGTCACCAGCATTTGTTAATTTTTGATTCCTTGATGACAGCCACTCTTAATGGAATAAGATGGACCATAGGTTGTTTTAATTTGCATTTCAGAAAGTCTTTGCCTACCCCACAGCATTAAGAATTTTACCTAACTCATCTTGCAGCAGATTTAAGTGTTTCTGTTTTAACATTCAGACTTTTGATCCATTTTGGTTTTAGTTTAACACATGGTGAAATATATGGTTCTAGGCCCAGTCTTCAGCATGCGGATATCCAATTTTCCAACATCATTTACTAAGGAGGCTATATTTCCTCTGATGTATGTTGTTGGACTCTTTATCCGAAATCAGCTAAATGTGCCTGGGGTTGTTTCCGCATCCTCTATTCTGTTACATTAACCCATATGTGTGTTTTCGTGCCATGTTATTATCACTGTGTTTTTGTAACAACTTGTTGTCTGGGATTCTGATGTCCCCTTTCTCTTGTTACCCAGGATTCTGTTTGCTATTTTGGGTCTGTTCTGGTTTCGTATGCATTTAGCATTGTTTTCTCTAGTTTTGTGAGGAATGTTGCTGGTGTTTTGATTGGGGTTGCATTAAATCTGTACATTAGTTTTGAAATATGGTCATTTTGACTATATTGGTTTTTTCTATGCAGGAACAGAGGATATATTCCCACTTTCCTATGTCCTCTTTGATCCTCTTTTTCAGAGTACTGTAATCTTGCAGAGGTCTTTCATTTCCTTGGTTAATTCATAATTACTTAATTTTCTTGATGCTATTTTGAATGGTATTGGTTTTCTAATGCTTTTCTCAGTGAGTTAATTATTGGGGTACAGAAACATTATTGATTTTTTGTGTGTTGATAGTATGTCCTGCTGTACTGCTGAATTTGATACTAATTCTAGAAGTCTTGGTGGAAGTTCATGTCATATACAAGTAATGATGATTTGATTTCTTCCTTTCCTATACATATCATTTTTATTTCTTTCTCTTGATTTTACAAGTAAAACTTCCAGTTTTTCCCCATTTAACATGATGTTAGCAGTTTGTTGGTTACAAAAGTCTTTTATCAGCGTGAGGTGAGATCCTCCTATATCTATTTTCTGCAGAGTTTTTATAATGAATGGATGTTGGATCTTGCCAAAGGTTTTTTTCTATACTTATTGAGATGATTGGGCGATTTTCTATATTTATTGAGATGACTGGGCGATTTTTATCTTTGCTTCAGTTTATATGATGGATTACATTTATTGATCTGTGTGTGTTGAACTGTCCTTACACCCCTGGGCTGAAGCATGCTTGGTCATGTTATATGATCTCTTTGGTGATTTGCTGCATTCTGTTGGCCAGTATCTTGTTGATGAATTTTGCATTCATGCTCATAAATGAAATTCGCCTGTAGTTCTCTTTCTTGGTTGGATCCTTGTCTGGTTTTGGATTCAGGGTGGTGGTAGCTTCCAGGAATGACTTTGGGGGTACTCTTTCTTTTTCAATTTCATTAAAGAGTTGGAGAAATATTGGTATTATATCTCCCCTGATATTCTTATAGAATTCATCAGTGAATCTATCAGTGCCATGGCTTTTCTTAGTTGGTAGTTTTTGACCACTGTTTCAATTTTATTGCTTGTTATTGAATTATTCGGGCTTTTTAAATCCTCTTGGTTTAGTTTTGGAAATTCATGTGTTTTAGCCACTGCTTACAAAAGCTTACAGGGATAGGGTAAGGTTCCTCAAAATACTGCACATGTCCTGAATCAGATTTAATGCAGGACACAGAAATTCAGAAGATTGACCTAGGATGGCTGCCCACAGAGTCACACGTGGAAAAGTACACAAGATCTGTCCATGTGCTAGAGATCCAAAGGGTCTAGCCTAAGGCTTGGAGCCCATGATAACGACCTGTAGGAATCTGCCTCAGGAGGCTAAAGGATCTGTTACAGAAGATCAAGGGGTCAGCACCGGGATGTTGAAGGGTTAGCACTAGAAACCAAGCACTGGCAGGCTGAAAGGCCAGTGCTGGAAGCTGAAGAATCTGTGCTAAAAGCCAGGAGACAACATCCAAGGTGAAAGTGAAGCCCTGAGCTCCTCTGAAGAGAACAGCCAAAACTTCTCCACGAAAAATCAGCCACAGCGAAGCTCTTCCAAGGAAAATCAGCTGAAATGCTTCCCTCCCATTTTCCTTTTTTTATACCATTCTGGTTTTTTTTTTTTTTTTTTTTTTGGTGGTACCGGGGATCGAACTCAGGACGTTGCACTTGCCAGGCAAGCGCTTATTCAACTGAGCTATATCCCCAGGCCCATCTTATACCATTCTGAACAATCTCTTTAAAGTGGTTCTTCTATACCCTGACTCAATTCAGCTGGGTGCTCCTATTCAAGCTGACAATTAATTCCCATGATACATATCTAGAATCTATCCATTTCTTCTGAATTTTCCATTTATTGGAGAAGAGATTTGAAAAGTAGTTGTTAATAATCTTCTGGATTTTGGTGGTGTCCATTTTTATTTCACCTTTTAAAAGAATTACATTGACTTAAATCTTTACTTTGTTTTTGATTGGTAAGATTGGTTAAGAATGTTCCTATTCTTTCATAGAACCAGCTGTTCAATTGATTCTTTGCATTTTTTAGTCTCAATTGCATTTATTTCTGCTCTGACATGTATAGTTTCTTCCTTTGTACTGGCTCTGGATTTGGATTGTTTTTGTTTCTCTAAGGCCATAGAAGCATCATTAAGTTGTTTAGGTAAACTGTGGTTTTCTTATAAACTTCTCAATTAAGACTGCTTTCATCGAGTCCCATAAGCTATAGTATGTTGTACTGTATTATTTGATTTGGGAATTAATTTCTTTTGTGTCCCATTGGTTATTCAAGAATTTATTGTTTAATTTCCATGTGTTTATATAATTTCTGTTGCTTCTTTTGTTATTTCTAGTTGCATTATGCTGTAATCTGATAATTTGCATGGGATAATTTTGATTCTTTTATGGTTACATAAACATGCTTTATTGGCTAGTATGTAATCTATTTTGAAGAAAGTTATTTGCCACTGAGAAGAAAGTGTATTCTGTTGTTGTTGGGTATGTAGATATCTATTTACTCATTTGGGTATATAGATATCTACTTTATCCATTTGCTGAAAGATTAGGTTTAACCTTGATATTTCTTTGTTGATTTTCTTTGTCTAGTTGATCTGTGACTGTGAAGTATTGAGGTCCTTACTATAATTGTGTTGATATGTACCTGATCTTTTATGTACAGTGGTGTTTGTTTTATGAAGTTCAGTGAGCCAATGTTCAAGTCTTTTATGTTTATAATTGCTATCTCTTCCAATTGAATTGTTTCCTTAACCGAAATGTATGACTTTCTTTGCCTCTTCTGATCAGTTTTGGCTTGAAGTTCACTTTGTCTGGAAATAGAATAATTATTCCTATTTGTTTTTAGGTTACTGTTGTATGGAGTATTGTTTTCCATCCTTTTATTTTTTTTTGAGCTTATGATTTTCTTTGGGGGTTAAATGTGTTTCTTGAATAAGGCATATCAGTGTATTTTGTTTCTTGACCCATTCTGCCAATCTGTGTCTTTTGATTGACGAATTGAGACCATTCACATTGAGAGTTATTATTGAAAGGTATTGACTTATTCCTGTCATTGCAATATTTTCCTATGCCAATTTCCTCCCCCCATTTAACTGCTGAAACTGCCTAGTAAATTCAGCCTATTAGACCTTTGTTAACTTTATTGTCTTTTTTTAGGATATCCTTGAGAATATTTTGGAGAGACAGTTTGATGTTCATGAATTTCTTAAGGTGCTCTTTGTTATGGGTAAACATCATTTCTCCAACAGTTCTGGAAGTTACTTTTGCAGGATGTATCTTTTTGAGTTGGACGATTTTTGCTTTTAGAACATAAACACTTCACTAAAAGCTCTTCTGTCCTCTAAGGTTTGTGTTGAGAAATCTAATGTAATTCTAATGGGTTTACCTTTATCAGTGACTCATTGCTTTTCTCTAACAGCTTCTAAGATTTGGTCCTTGTGTTGCACTTCTAGGATTTTGACTATGATGTGTCCTGGAGAGGTTCTTTACTGATTGCAGCTATTTAGGGTTCTACATGGCTCATTTATCTGTATGTTTAATTCTGTTCTTATATTTGGAAAGGTTTCTGCTATTATTTCTGTGGGCAAGTTTTTTTTTTTCTGACATTTGTGCTATCTTCTGTTTTTACTAATTTCAATTATTCTTAGATTAATCTTCTTTGCAGCACCTAGTAGTTGTTGAATACATTTTTCAGGTTCTTTTGTTTTTAAGGTATCTCTGAATAATCAGTCTCTGACAACAGCTCTGTCCTCTGTTTCTGATGCTGTCCTCACACTGGTTGCTTCTGCTTTCCATATTTTCAGCGGACTTTTTAATTTTCTGAATTTCTGCTTGGTACATTATCTTGTATTCTCATTCTTTCCTAAACTAGTCATTCACTTTTCTATCATTTTGTTGAGCTCGGCTAGCTTTTTATTACTGTCTTCTCTAAACCTACTGATCTTTTTGTTTATTTAGTCCGTTATCTGTTCTTTGAGCTCACTGAGCATTTTATTGATCTTTTTTTATCTCCTCTCATATCCATTCAAATGATTTGCTCTGTGGCTTTGATGTCCTCCCTTTTGATGCCCCATGGTTCTGCTTTGAAGGAGTTGGGAGTGTTGAAAGACTTTTGTTGCCTTATCTTCTCATGTTTCTATTGTTTTTGTTTTTGTTTATTTTGTGTTGACGTTTAGGGTTGATTAGTATGAAAAACATTGTTTCTAGCATGGGAAACGTTTTGGTGATGCACTTGGCATGCTATTGGCCTTTGCCTATGTCCCCCAATCCAACAACCTCTGTTTGAGAAGGGAGCCTGCACTGTACTTATCCCAGCATTCAGTTCTCCTGGAATGTGCTGCAGAACTGATAATGACAGAAAGGCAACCCAGATGTGCGTATATAGAGAAAACTGAATCATAGCAAGAACTGTGCCATCTTGGCAATATCAGTCATAGTGTCAAAGACAAACTAGATATTGACACACCTTAAGACACAAACTGGATATTGACATACCTTAAAACACTGGATATTGAAACATCGCTATTGCACCACCCTGCATCATAGAAAAGAGATCTGTAATTGCATTATGAACACTAAGACAGACCAAATATTGACATATAGTAAATATCTACTGAGTACAACAGCTATATCTCCACTAATAATAGAACACTATTCAACAGTAATAAACTAGGGTTAACTATCTAAAGACTGATACGGCTCCACAGTTACAGTAGTGAGGATAAAGAGGTGGCTGGCCCATGCTATGGAAAAACAAAACACAGTGCACTTGGACATAGGTGGCTGAAGCCAGGATGTAGAATTCATGGGCACAGAATTGTCTGAGGGTGAATGGCACAGGGACAGGTTCTGCCCATCAGTCTTTCATCATTAAAGTTGATACTAGTTATAGGTTCTTCATTGATTTTCTTTATTAGACTGAAGAAGTTCTCCTGTAATCACAGTTTTCTGAACATTTCTATCATTAAGAAGCATTGTGTCAGTTACTCTCATTGGATTGAGATGTGTTACAACTTTTTAAATTGAATATTTGCCTTGTCACTGGATTTCTTTCAAGCCCAGTTTGAGAGATTTGTTTAGATAAAGGGAGATTTTAGTCCAGAGTTAAGCATGCTACAGAGTGGCATTTAGCATGTGGTAAACATGCTAAATGTTTACCACATTTCAGAGTATATACAAAATATAACAACTGAATTTGTTTGTGGCACAACATGGAAAATATCTATAAAACAATGAGGAAAAACAAAGTACAGCAGTGCTTTAAGATATTAATACACCATGGTTAAGAATACTGGAAGTGCTAAATGTAACAAAACCTACTAGGAGTATCTTGTGCTTTTATAAATAACTGATGAGACTCTGAAAGCTTGTAAAAATTTATTGCTGATAGAAAGCAATTTGGTAAAATTTTATTTGTAATAATTAAAAACATTATAGTGTTTAGAGCATTTCTGTCTGGCCCATGCCCACAGATATAGGTAATACGCCCAGGGTTGACACAGAAAGTATAAAACAAACATTTCACTTAGCACTAGAGACATTCCTATACAAATGTTATTATCTTCCCTACTGCTGTCATTATTCCATATTATGAAAATATGAACCCAGGAAAGCAAACATAAAAATAGAAACTGGTGAATATTATTATTTTTTTGAAAATCAAATCAAATATTTTCAGAGGCTTTAATTTTCTGCTGGAGAAATCCAAAGACCAATTGGGAAAGTGCTAGAATAAACTTCAAAAGATTACCTATTGAAAAACATAATGTCCTTATTTCTTAATTTATCAGCCATACACAAATGAAGAAAATATGTTTAGAAGGGGAGCTTGAAATATAAACTAATGTTCTTGGAAAGATGGATGCTTGAGAAAACGTACCCATCCCTGTCTGGAGTGGTCAGTGCTAAGTTACAGTACATAATCACAAAACCTGAGTCAGTAAAAACACTGCAGAGACATGTCATAGACATGCCTCAACATCTAAGGACTTTCACATATAGCACAGGGAAGACAAGACTAGATTTAATGAATTCACAAAAGTTATGCAATAATTCTTCTTCATGGGAAGTACCAAGGGAAATAAGTAGAAGAACCCCTGGCCGAAGGCCACCAATACCTTCTAATTTGGAGGTGTCAGTCCTGGCAGCGAAGAGAAGCACAGGGATAATGGTGCAGAAACCTCTTCCTGTTGCAGATCAGTACATTCAGAGACACCTGCAGCACAGACCAGAGCACACAGTCATAGGGCTGTTGTGTCAACTGCAGGATACTCCCCAAGTGGCCCACTGCTTCCTTCAGCACTTGGCACTTTCTCCAGAACAGAGGCCTTGGCCTTTACCAGACAGGATTCATAAGGGGAAAATGTACATCATTTGACAACACTGAAACAATAACAACCACCATTATAATAAATCCAAACAGTTCTAGGTTCTATACAAAACATACTTACAAGCAACATAGTCAGATAGGAAGCTAATGTCATTAATATTATAAGGACTCTTAAAGAATGGATTAAAAAAAATCACTCATCATAAATGGGCCAGAATCTACAAGCAGTAAACACACCCACACATACCCAAAAGGATAAATATAAGAAAAGATGTTCTTCATCCCTGGATAAACATGAATATTTAAAAGTAAACATTGAGAATTTATTTAGCCTATCATTTTGTATGTATTTTGAATGCTATAATACAGTAAAGGGTACGTACATGGCTAGTAGAGTGAAATTGGAACAATCTAGCCAGAGGGCAATTTGACAGATGCAACACGTCTTTTCTGCCAGCCCAATAATTCCACTTCAGGAAACTTAACCATAAGGAAATAAGCGTAAATCTAGTGATAGGAATGTTCATTGTACAGTAAAATTTGGAAAACACTACATTTTTGACAATATGAACCACTTTAACAAGTTTTAGGGCTCACATAAATACCAGGAGCCATGAAAATGTGGCAGATTAATGTTGGAGTTTTGAAAAGAACTCCATGGTAAGTTTAAAATCCATCTTAAAACATTGTTTTACATATACATAAAATATACTAACACACATAAGAAAGATCAACAGGTTTCTCTCTCGATGATGTATTTTTATTTTCTTGTTTGTTTTTCAAATCATAAAGGGATAACAGTTTGCAAACAGATAATCACAAACTCAATAACATCTAGGAGTCAAGTGGGCCAGGTGAGAAGGAAGCCAGCTATTTTCTCAGGTCCTTCAGGAGGACCTTCTTGTGTGCTCTGTTCACAAACATGTCCTTCTGCAGACCACACCAATGAGGAGTCTGTTTAGTTTGGATTTCATTCAGCCTGTCAAAAGAACTGTTTCATCTCATTCTGAGTGGCCCTTTCAGCTGAAACTCCAAACAGGAAAAGTAACTACTGGCTAATGCTCTGCTTACTCAAACTCTTAATGACTTGAATCTACTGCTTTTGACTCTGCTGCCTGTTGTTTGAACTGCAAACAAGTCAATTCTTAACAATGCATATAAACAAACAAAAAAACAAGAAGGTGCCACTCTAGATGTGGGGAGGTTTTTTGAGTGATGGGCTTTACAATGTATGCTTCCTCAGGACATCGGTAAAGAACAGAGTTGAAAGGGGAGAAGAGAAAGAATTTAAGGGCATTTGGATGGATAGCCTGGGGATAAGATATGAAATATAGTCTTCCCTCAGTGTCCATGCAGGCTTGGTTTCAGAAACTTCCAAGCTCTGCAAATGCTCCAGCTTCTTACACAAAATGGTGTAGTAATTTTGTACAACTTACGTACATCTTCCTATATACTTTCAATCATTTTGAGATTACTTATAATACCTAATACAATGTAAATGTTATGAAAGTAGTTATTATACTATATTGTTTATGGAATAATGACAAGGAAAAGAGTCTGTATGTGTTCACTACAGATGCAGTTCCCCTTCCCCGCTGAATACTTCGAATCTGTACTTGGTTGAATTCCCAGAAACAAGATCTGTAGGTACAGGAGAGTGACTGGATAAAATCTTGCAGATTTTACTGGTGATGCCAGCTCTGACTAACGTTTTTGAGCAACAAAATTATAGACACACCATAGATAGAGGCCCTGGCAAGGCTAGTTATAGATATGTCCAGGTGAAAAGAGCATAGAGAATGCCACACATTCCTAAAACTGATACACGTTCCCTGGGCTTTATAATATGTGGCATTTACTTGGAGTAACCAAAATGCAACAGGGCATCAAGGAACAAAACAGTAGAATTTATTTTCCCTGATATGAAAACTGGGGCTCAGAAATTGAAATGATTTGTCAAGGGAATATAGGGCTTCTAAGTACTAAAACAAAGCTTTCTAGCTCCCATGCTAGGGCAGTTTTCACCTGTGCTCTTGAACTCAGCAGGGAGAAGGAAGCTGTGTGGAGGAACTCTGAGAATCAGGTGGAGGAACTGACGGGTAAGGGGCAGAGAGAGCAAACCAGACCTGCACTGAGTGCCGCGTGGAGCGGGACAAAGGTGGGTGTCAGCTTGATGTGGCTAGGCTGTGCTGCCTCATGTTTTTCAACTATTATGTATTAATCAACTGTTTTGATCCATAAGGCAGAAGGAGCTGTTCAGTGTGTGCATATGAATATGTCTGGAGGATGGAACGACTTTCAAAAATGACCTCGAAGCGTTACGTATTTTAGTAATAGAAAGTGCTAGTCTTTCCTACTGCTACTAATAAAAGCAGTCTTCCTTCTTCAGAGGTATATGTTAAATGCTAAATATATTATAAATGATTATTAAATAATAAATCTCATTGCAAGATACAAAGTGAAAATCACTAGTAACTAGAAATATTTCTATTGAAAGACATTTTCACCTCATGTCATAAATAATAAAGAATCTTAACTATAGAGTATAGTTTTAGTAATGCATCCACTATGATTTATTTGTGAATAAAGATTCATAAATGGTTGTATGGCAGGTTTTCTGTAAGGCCAACTATAGTCTCCATGAGCAGATGTTCCTAGCAGTCACTCATAGATGTTACTGTCCCACAAAATGAATCTCACACTGGATTCTTGAATGTGCTTTACAGCAGCAATAGTCAGAATCATACCACATTGCAGCTGATGGCACGATTTTTCAAAACCCTTTGCTGTATCAGTGCACAAAGGTAATTTTTACTTAGATTGATATGTGGCATGAAGACAGATAATGGGAGGCAACAGAAAATTGAATATTAAATGATTTTTAAATTGTACAAGAATAAATACTTAAGAAAATGTAGAATACATAGGCTTCAAAGAAAAATAGCTAAAATTATCTCTTCCTTGCAATATTAGCATTTTACGATGTATCATTGTAAACCTTATTTATGCATAGACACCAATAATGAAAAAATACTGCATTCTATACAAAGTTTTAAGTTCTACCTTAATATTAACATATATATGTATGTATATATTACTGTATAGCTCTAGCCTAATTTACCCTTTATATTGTATTAATTATTACAAATTCAGTTCTGGAATTTTTGAGTCATTATCTGCAGTTTTTGAACCAAAATCTGCCTTTTAGCACATACTGACAATTTTCCTTCAAAAAGCTCCCACTGCACAGTTCTCAGCAGAAATATTAATGAGAATTTCTGTGTATGCAAACCTCAGTCTGGACTGATCTTCTCAGATCTTTGCCAGTGTAATTGGCCAAAATGATATTCTTCATATTTAAATATTTATTTCTCTGTGTGTCTGTTCATATCTTTTATATAATTACAAGTTGAAGATTTCTCATGTAAAATGCTTAGGACTAGAAGGGTTTTGAGCATTTGTTTTAGATTTTTGAATAACTGCATATACATTATGAGATATCTTGGGGAGAGGACTCAAGTCAAAACAGGACATTCATTTATGGTTCATATCTATACACATTGGTGGAAGGTATTTTTAAGCAATTTTTAAACAATTTTGTTCTTGAATAAAATTTCACAGTGCACAATTTTCTTTTTGTGATATGTCAGCACTCAAAATTATTCCAGTTTTGGAGCACTTTGGAATTAAGAGTCTTGCTTAGTCTGTATTATTGTGACATCTTATATTTGTGTGTTTGACATTTACATTTTAATTAATTGACTTTTTCATGCCTGTCTTTTCTCTACTAATGGTTCTCTGTGCTTGTTTCATAGACTCTGTAGCTTCTTGTACTATTAAATTTAAAATATATCATCTTCATAGTCGGACCACTGCTTTAAGACTCCCAGATAGCAGTACATTGTTTTCCTTTGGGGCATTTTCCTCCTCAGCTTTGTACGAACTGTTATCTGAACTTTGTGGACACATAGCTTGAAGTTATTTTATCAAGCTTTTTAGTGCACCTCTATTTTGACTGAGAACTGTTGCATGAGGTCAAGTGTGAAATTTTCTACTTATGGCAAAGTGGCATCATGTTAGCACTCAAAAAGTTTCAAATTTAAGAGTATTTTGGATTTTCAAGCTGGGGTGCTCAACATGTGTAGAAGAATGTATAGCAACAACAAGAAAAACGGGTTCAGTTAAATGTTGCATAAAATTAAGGTGGGGCTAGGATAGGTCCGTCACCTGTACCCAGGGATACCAACTTGCCTGGAGGAGCATTCATGGAACAATTCCAGTGCTATTTAGACATAATGATTGTGCTTCCTTGAGTCTTCCTCACCCACAGCTAGTTGTGTGAAACTTATGATCTCTTCCACTTCAGTATTTGTCTGAAGTTTGACTGGTTCTGGAAAGGAGATCAACTCCTCTCCTGGTAGTTCTCGTTTGAAAACCTAAGCGATGTTTAAATGTGATTTGTTTGGTGATTATCTGCATGGGGAAAAACAATACCAGCCCCGAGAAGTTTGCCAGGGAACATTACCTGCTGAGATCTGCTTAGTAAGTGATATGGCCTCTGATCTCTTAGAGCGAATCATGTGCTGTAGTTCAAGCTCTGTTACCTGCTTTCAGCTTTAGAGAAAATATTTAAATAGAATGGATTGAGAGGGCAAATGGCAAGCCTTCTGCTCTTGAGTTCTTCTTCTCCATTAACCAAGGCTAAAAGGCAGGGCTGGAAATCCCTTTTCAAGAGCTGCCAATGACACCGCTTCATTTTAGTGAACTACAAGTTCTCACAGGCACATGCTTGATTTCATTTTTTTGTCTGAATTTCTGATGTAAAAGTACTCAGCAACTTTTAACTTGGCCAATGTCTGCAAACCATGCTGCTAGATTCTGTAGTACATCACCAGTGGAATGTGTCCTTTTCATCTTTCTTCTCTAAATCTACTTTTTATTTGCCTGCATAAAGGATAAAGAGTTCCTTTAATGTTGTGTGGATAAAAGCCACAAGAAAGAGATAAAGCATGGAACAAGTACTGGGCCCTCAGGGGTAGACAAAGAAGGGGTTCGGGGTGGCTCTTTTCACCAAAAAAAGGCGCTTTGCTAGTTTAGACAATCACAGACAACTGTGGTTTAATTTGCATTAATTGAAGGCAATCACATTGTATAGAAGGAGATTTAGGCAATGACAGATTAAGAGTGATGTACATCTATAACCCACAGTCAAACAGATGATTATTACATTGATGGGAAAACAAATCAGTGTTGTTTTAAATCTATTTGCTTTGGGCCCTAGAAATTTACCAAAATCATCAAGCACAACTTAAAGCAGGGACATGGCCTGTCTTCTTTCCTTCTCCAAATTCTTTATCAAAAGCCAAGAATGCAGTGCTTTCGGCATGATTTGTTATCATCTTTGCATATGTTCCTGCTCAGCCACAGCCCTGGTGTTGATCTCAAAGGTTTGATTGTGGAGATCCCCACCCTCCCCATTTTTTTGGAGATAATCCATTGACCCTTTTTATTACTTTTAAATTCAGAGGAAGGAATAATTCATCCCTGTTTTTGTTAAGTTTAAGAATGTATTTTGGGGGGTATGAGGAATTGAACTCAGGACCTTGCCCTTGCCAGGTGGGCACTGTGCCACTGAGCTATATCCCCAGGTAGAATGTATTTTTTTTTTTATTTTCGTTTTGCATCAGATTCATAATGACAGGCGAAAATTTTATAAGATGGACAAAGCCCCCCTTTTACGTCCTATAAGTTCCAATGTTGAATTAAATGGAGTGAGATCATTTTCCATAAGGAGAAATCAGTAAGCCTTCACATTTTTTTTCAGGTATCCAACTTATGCCTTGAAGTTTTCAACATCTACCCATTGCATAGATGGGCAAATAGAGACCTGTGAGAACTACAAAGCAAGCAAATGCAAGAGACGTTCCTGGTTGAAAAATCCAGAAGAATTTTCTAACACCCTATAAGTGAGTGCAAGCCTAAGGCTAACTGGAAAACCAAGCCCCAATAACTTTACCTTTCATTTGAGTTAAGAAGAAACTATTCTGACATTTGTATTGCCCCAGAGAGATCTCATGCTCGTGAGCTGAGCTTTAAAGTATTATTGGCCATGCTTCATAGATTCTGAGTTAAGGGCAGCGTTTATCTGAGAAGCAGAACACTCAACACATTTCTCTGAAAACCAGCCCAGCAAAATTAGGGCTGCTTGTGAAAGCACATTTCCCCCGCCTTCTCTCAGCGTTATTCATATGTTCAAGTAAATATGCTTAAGAGCTGAAACCGCAAACAAAAGTCAAGGTGGAGACCCTGCGGCTGGCGAGACACTCCTACATCTCCAGCTTTCCAGCTTTGGGGTTCTGTGTCAGAGCAGGAACCCTTTCCAAGGCTCTCCCTCCATAGCAATGCCTTTGTAAGCAGTGAGATTTGCTGCTGGATAATTCCATACGACCTCCACATGCTAACAAAGCCATTCCCTTTAGACACGGCAAGATGAGATAGAAAATGGGTGGTTTGGTCAGATTTCATGAGCTCTAATAAATCTTCAGTAAATTAAAGCTCATCCCAGCTCCTCCCCTCATCAGCTCTTTGTCTTGCTAATACACATTAGGCCTTGCCTGGCTTCACACTTTCAGGCACTTCAGAGGTGAGGCCTGTGCAAAGCTGCAGATGTGGAAGTGCAGAGACCTTTGCCCCAAGTGCTGCCCGTTAACATCAGCCATCAGCATAGCCCACGGGAGAGTGTACTGCGGTTCCCAGCCCTCAGAGGAGCTCCCAGGAAGGACCTTGGTAGCTTAAAGCAAGAAGAGAGGTTGGAAAGAAATAGAGGGACCACTGTCTGCCTCTGTCCCAAAACTGTATGTTTTCTGTTTATTTAAAAATATCCAGAGACAGAGAGAGAGAGAGGCATGGCCTTTAGCATGATAAGAGAAGTGCAGTTAGAACATTTAATACTTACAGCACAGATGGGCATGAAGTGTGAAGCTGATGGCTTATGGCCCCTGTAGTTTGATATTGATGTCACATTTCTCCCGTATGATTCAAGAAAATGTCCAAACACACGTGAGCATGTAGTCACCTTCAGAAAAGGACACATACAAATGGGATCATACTGTCCTGCAGATTGCTACACAAACTAGATAGCAAACTGAGAAAATACTCAGGATCGAGAACCAATTTCCTTAACACATAAAGTACTCTTATAATTTAATAAGTAAGTAAATGAGTATCCTATGAAAAGTGGACAGGATAAAAAAGCAACCTACAGAGAAAAAAATGTTGCCAATTAAAACATCCCCATTAGGTTGAACAAATATATTAAACAATGATCTGTCATATTTCTCCTGTGAGAGATGCAAATTGATAAGCTTACCAATACCCAGTATTTTCAGAAATAGAATTGTGTATATTCTTACTGTTATCCCTGAAGTGGACGTTTTTGGACAAAAGTTTAGGCACCTATCAAGTGAAGAGTGCTGGTATCCTTTAACTTAGCAATTCCTCTGGTAGAATTTATCTTATTGATAGAACTTTGTGCAGCCCTATCAGTAAATGTACCAGAATGTTCATTACAAACAGCAGTAACAAGAAAAAGGGGAGAAAGGATCTAGATGTACATAAAAAATTAGAGCTTAAACAAAATACAAAATCTCTACCAAACAAAATACAGAATCTCTACAAAAGTGGAACGCTATGACTGTGTAGGATTTAAATAGCCTTAAGATAAAAATACTATTCCTGTTGTTATCAAGTTCTCTGCGACACTAGCTTGTCAGTCACTGGTCAGGAGAACCCTATGCTGATATTCTGCTACATACTAGAGGAAATGAGTACAGAAGGATGAGATGATTTGTTCAAGATTCTACAGTCAGTTGTGGAACTAGGACTCAAACCTACGACTCCTAAACCATACTCTCATTCCTCGTGCTTTATTGCTAGCCAGACGCCTGTGCCACTGAGCTATATCCCCGGCCCTTGTGCTTTATTGCTAAGGATCCCAATTTCATATCTTAAAACTAAATTCATATCCAGCCCATTGCTCTCTCCTGAACTTCAGAATCATACAATCAATTATAGACTAAACACTATGTAATAACAAGGATGAATCTCAACGATTTTTGTATCTTAAGCTCATACAGCACTTGAAATATGCTTAAAACTCAGCAACTATTTGTGAATTGCATAAATCATGCAATTGCATAAATCATACCTCTGTATGATGATACTCAAAGCAGAAATATTGAATCTATTCTTAGACTTGAGCAAGGTCTAAACAAATGGTTCTCCAGTTGTGTTTATAGACCAACTTGTGCTGATGCTGCTGGTTCCAGTGCTTGTAGTTTTATCTGTAAAATGGAAATAACTTATCCCAGAGGGTTACTGAGAACACGAAAACAATACATGTAAGTATGACAGGCAGTCCCCTGAAAACAGCTGGTACTCAGTTCGTGTGTGCCTCTTTCTTCAGTCACTGTTGCTCCTCACAAACTAGTGCTATGCTACTTAAAAGTTGACATATTGATTTAAAAAGAAACTATTTAAAAAACTATTACTTATGCTGAAACTCTTAGAAGCAGGAATTTAAAGTCCTTCCCTGAAACACAAACGAAATCCATGAAGTCTTTTACTCCACCTGGTTTCTTTGTTCAGAACAAACAAACAAACTTTCTTTGTTCTCTTTTCAACCCGATCTTAGCTTAAAAGTAATCCAGGACATCTAAGCAACACTTAAACCTCAGTAAGCAGATAATGGTTCCCAGCGACTGTCAGTATTTTTATAAAAGGAAAAGATCAAAAACTAAGGATTTTCTCTACTAAGGCTTCCATGCATGGTCTTTTCCTATATTGTATCAAATTGGATAGATAAAAGAGATAGGCTAGCATCTGCTTTTCCAAGATAAACTTAAGATAGCATGATTGAGTGTGAGTTTTCTTCCTCCCTCTGGTAGTCTTGTGAGACTCCAGCTTCCAAATTTATGGGAAAAAATACAGATATCTAATGGCTTCAGGAAATGTTGGCTGGAAACATGACCTCCTTGGTACAGGTCTTGCCATCGGTTAACTACTAATTTAAGATTCAGTGCAGAGAAATCAATTCAAATCTCAGTGACAAAAATTGCCCTTGAGGTCTTTCATCTTTGTTGTTAATGCTAATGGCTAATAAGGAGTGCATAATCCTTAACCTAACTCTGTCATTTTTATGGCAAAGGGCAAATGGAACCCTCTGGTGTTTTAAAGCTTAGCAGCATCAGTGATTGTTTGCTTTTTTCCAGTCCCAGTCTCGGTTCACATTGTCGTCACCTCTCGCTGACTCTACGTCTCACCAGATCCTTTGGTGCCCAATCCCTTTTTTCTCCCAAGGAAAGAAGATCCATGCCTGCTCATTCCAATGAGCGTCACTCGGGGAAGTAACACGGAAGAACATCGCCAGCGCTTAACATCTCCTCTTACACGTGCATGACTGAAGGTGAGATGTTAAAAGCAGAGGTCTTAGATCTCTGCACCAGTCCCAGAGCGGGGGAGGGAGCTGCAGGACTACACAGAAGGCTCACAGCAGAGAGAAAAAGGTCAGGCTTTTTCCATCGTGTTTGTTAGTTGGGACTGTTTTCCACCAAGCTCAAAGCCACTACTTAGTCTTATAATGGTAACAAAACGTGAAAAGTCTAGATTAAACAATATTATATAGAAGCACTAAAGAAACACTCACTACCTTATTCCACAAATGTCTTAGCCTGTGCTAACATATGTGTTAGACACATTTTTAAAGGTTTAGAATACATAATCCAGTGGAACAAAATCCTTTCTCTGTGTGAAGCTTGTGTGCAGACTCATGGGGGCCTTTTTTGCATGTGTCTCTGATGAGTCTGTAGAGAAGAAAACAGTGAATTTTGAAAAACGTGCAATTTAAGAAATTTTGTTAGGAGATGATAAAACCTACAGAGGTGGTAGAAAATTAGATCAAGATTGTGGGGATCAGGAGCTCTAAAGACATTACACCTGTAACTGGGTAGATGGAGGTAGGCTGGAGTATCACCTTAGAGATCACTTGAAGGGATCACTTGAAGGTGACAGGTGGAATTGCCTGTACATGCTTTCCAGTAAGAAGTAATAGGTCAAATTTTCACACAGTAATATTTTTCTTAAAAAGGCAAATTAATATTACTAAGATCACTCCACCTTTTTTACCTCCATCACCCTCATTCCAATGCCAGGGACTGTATTAGAAGAAGATTCATGAAGCATTAACCACCCATTCCAATAGGACCCCAGCCTTACCAGAAATTGTTTGTGGCTTCTTGGAACACAGCCAGCAGCTCTTTGTAATCCTTCACCTGCCAGGGCTGTGGAGATTTTATTCAATCACACGATTCCTGCAGGACTAATCTAGGTGCTACATCCACATTACAGATAGCAAAACCAAAGTTCATAAAGGAGAAATTATCCACCTAAAGGACATTACTCTATTTTCAAACCTTATATATGTTTTCATCCATATTAAGGTACTTTCTTTACAAGTTCTACACACTGTAAATACATAAATGTTCCTTATTATTATTACCTGGTAATTATATGTTAACGTTCTAAAGAATGTGAAGTATGAAATTTCTATTTTCTAATCTCTGATCCATTTATCCAGAAGCAAATGTTGTCAGCTGTTGACTTTATGTCTTTCTAAAAAATTAGAAGAAAAGGAAATAAATTCAGAGTCAGTGACAGAATTTGTCCATGATAGCCTTTACCCTGGCTTCCAATGAAGAAATTTTAATTTTTCTAAACTGAAGACATTTCCTTGATGGCTGGGATATTAACACTTCATCTTGGCTTAAGGATTCTTCCTTTTCCTTACGTTATATAACATTAGAGTCTTTAGTCTTTTCTGCCTATAATATTAGAAGTGGGGTTCCTCTATCCTTCAGGCCATGCTGATCACTTTGATATGGTTGTTGTCCACATGTCTGTAATTTCATAAAGGTGAGAAAAACTTTAGGCTCATGGACAGACTTTGTGTTTGGCAGTTTATCTGTTCTTTGGCCAGTTTGCCTGGGCACTTGCATAAAAATTCTCAGCTGAGAAAGGACTTTCTTAATACAAGAACTGTGAGTCCTTTCTCCATCCTACGTAACTTCATCTCCATCCTGTGTAAAAATCTGTACCTTGCTTAGTCTGACCCAAAATATCTCTGAGATCCTTTTATATGACTTGATGTGTAACACCTTCCTCTTTCTGAAAGCTGATCATTTTCAGTTAATCACTTCCATACTGTCAGACAGGATTCTTTCTCATTTTCTGATTAATTACTAACAGTGCTGCAGGAGACAATTCCACACATATAGTTTATGATGTATTAGAAAGCATATTCATAGAGTTAAATTCTAGTAGTGGAATTGATGTCATTGTTTAGATTAAATGGATTTTAAAAATATGGATAGATATTGGTAACTGACTTCTGATCTATATTTCAACAAATCAAAATTATATCTTTTTCTCTATACTCTTTCATAGTCTGACATTTACTTAGTGTATTCTGTGTGCCGGTTTATCTTCTGAGTGTATTTTATATATGGTCTCATTCTATCTTCTTTACAGCTTTGTGAGTTAGGTATTATTATTTTCCTTTTACAACCCAGGAAACTCAGACAAATTAAGTAATTCACCCAAAGTGTAATATAGCTGCTAAATGGTGTGACCAAGATTTGAACACAGGTGGTCTTAGTCAAGTCGACGTGTCTATATTTTTTTCTACAAATCTTAATATTTACCAATCTGATGGGAAAAAAATAACTGGCTTTGTATGGTTGATGTTCACTTCTTTAATTATGAATGAAAGTTGAACTCATTGATACTTCTCTAAAGTGTGCATTCATAGTTTTGTTGTTCTCCTGGATTATTTTTAAATAGACCTATGTGAGTACTACATGTCACAAAAATCAATCATTCATGACATGTTGCAAGTTTTTGTTTCCCTTACATTGTGTCTTGACTTTCTATATAATATTTCAAAAAATGTGTTATGTACAGAATGATTTTAAATTATGTGGTCCAAATTGCCAATTTTGGCTCAGAGGATTTCTGTAATGCTTTAAATAGCTCATCCACAACAAGATCATAAAAATAGTTTGCCTGAGCTGTTGTCTTGAGCATCTGTCCTAGCTTTCCAATGAATTATCTGTAATAAGTACAGCGGTGTTTTGTTTTTTGCAGTGCCAGTCCAGTGGGACCCGTATTACCTACTCCTATGAAAAGTCATACTTATATAACTTTTTAGTATCAGCACAAAATTGTATGAACATCCTCATTACCTAGCTCCACAGACCCTATATATTTTGAAGTTAATTCTGAACTAGAGCCAATTAAATATACATAAGTTTATTAGTGCCACAGCGCTGGAACATTTTCATTGCTAGAGCTTTAGAATGCATTTAGTAGTTGAATCAATTGATTTACACTCATGCTTCTTCTTTTGTGGGAGGCAGGAAAGTACAGATTGGCCTGCAGAGAATTAGCCATCACTAGGATACAAATAAACCAAATATTTTTACTTCCATGGAAACTGCGATTTTATAGGTACTTAATTCACTACATTAAATATAGGCCTGTTAACATTAACAGACTTGATTCCAGTCCGAGATCTGTAATAGTTTGATCCCTCATGCTTATGTATTCATTAAAGGCAGTCTCCTTCACGTGTAGATAGCATAAACACTTGGACTTGTGTTTTCCTGTCCTCTTATGAGTGCTCAGTGAGCTAGCTACATGCATTTTCCCTGCATTAAAGCTGGATCTTCTATGTCATGTACAACTCTTTTCTATCAGCATCAGTGTTATGCAGCTGCCCCCACTTACTGAAACTTCTGCTGAATAGCCACTGCTTGCCGAGCACTGTCTGGTGAGAGGAAATGAGGTGAATAAGGAACATGGGTCCAAGGGGCAGTTAATAAAGAGGGGCCTCTTTCACAAAGAAAGAGTGAAGTGAATTCTGAGTATCAGACTTTTCACCAGTTCAGTCCCTCATTTCTGGCTTAAGGCAACTTTGTCCTGAATATAAACTGTTTCTCCTTTAGCTGCTGCTAAAGCTGCAGGTTGTTCCCTCCTTGGTTCTCTACCTGCCATCTATCACAAGCAAACCCTGCAGTGAACACAGGATTGTGCTATTTACATAATCGGAATAGTTGGGCCCTATGGGCCAGCATCTTTCTACACGTCAATATGGCCTCATCCCAGTGTGGACTGGGTCTGCTGATTTTAGATGTCATGCTCCTGGAGAACAGGCAAGGCACTGTTCCACGGGACAGTCTGCATGACACCCCGCACAGGTGGGTGCTGGCTCTCCCTGATAGAGTGGTAATGAGCACCTCATTATGGATAATTGCATATTGCAGTGTGCTCCCACCTCTGCCAGCTCCCAGTTGCAGCTGGTACCTGAACGCCTTCTACTTGTGGCAACAGGTTACTTTCTTCTGAAGCATCTGAAGGGAAAGGCAGTGTGCCAGCATGCCAGCATGGATTAAATCATCCCCTACAAGCCAGTGCCTGATTCCTGTTTCTTGAGGGCAGGATGGGGAACTTGACTAGTCATTCTTCTAATTATCCAGGGAGATTAGTTTGTGCACCCAGGCTATGGACTAATAATAATGTCTTCCATTTGGAGAGAGCCTTAAAAATATTTAGGCTATGCAACCACACCCTCTTGAATTTCTGTAACAAGCTGCCCATGTGTTGATCTATAACTGCCGCTCCAGTGATCAGTAAGGTGCAGCACACTGTGTTCGCAAATTTTTCTACTCGTACAAATTACTTTGTGCACTAGTGAAAATGTACATTTCCAAACCCTCCACGGAAAGTATTGAATAAAAACCTAGCAGGACAATTAAATATATTTAAGTTCTGCTGTGACTTACCCATTATGAACTATGGAAGTCACAATTTCTGTGGGCAATGGTTTTCTCACCTGTCAGATGAGATGGGAAACCCCTAGATCTGCAAAGGCCCTTGTATGATACTTTCCCTCACTAGATAAGATGCATCACTTTGAGGAGTGTTCTCAGCCAATTGCTAATTCATGTAACACATTTGATAAACTACTTTTTTCTGGAAACATAACAGTCAGAGAATCTCTCCTATTCTACAGGGTGTGTGTGTTTATAATGTGATTTTGACACTTTCTTTTAAATGGTTGTGTCTGTATTCCCGCCCCTTAAATCTGGGTGGTCTTGTAATCGCAGTGAACTTGACACTGCTGGACTTTAGAGATGAGGTCATAAAATGCGATACAGCTTTCTCTGGTTCTGAGGGATGTTGATATTTAGAATCCTGCTCCCATGTGGTGAGGACTGTCCCATGGCCTGTGGATATATAGAGGCACCCCTTCGTAGTCCTAGCTGAGCAGCCTGGACCGTTGTCAAAGTGGATCTCCCAGCCCTCTGTCAAGCTGATCCATCTGATGCTCCATGCAGACCAGACTAGCTGCCTCCACTTAGCCTTTCCCAAACTGCAGTTTTGTGAAGAAATGAGTGTTGTGTTAATCATGAAGACTTGAGGTGGTTTGCTACTCAGCAGTAAGCAACTGATAGACCACATGACATGAGGTCCATAAGCTCCACACTTGTACAACAAAAATAAGATGGGTGATTGAGACGGGGCCAAATTACAGATCATTCTTATGTGAGAACTGGGTTGATCCAAACAGCAATGTTGTAAGAGATATGAGAGGTGGAGGAGGTTAAAAATGACATTAGGTGGTTAAGAGGCCTCCATCTATTCCAGCCTAAATTGAGAAAGTCCAGAACTAGGTCCATAACGGCAGAAAAAAGGTAGTCTGGGATTAAAACTATGAACAGGATTTATTTTTTGACTGAAAATGAGCTGTGAGTTTGAGATTAAGACTGCTGAGCTGTTGAGCACAGTTTATTGTAAGAATCCTGATACTCTTGACAGAAACGGGAAAAGTAGAAAACTGGCATAGGAAAATTTTTCTATTACCGGCGGGTTGAGTCAAGTTCAAGTCAACTTGAATTTACTAAGTGTTTCTGTAATGAAAGACATCTGACACTAAGCAAACAAAAGGCATCTGAAGCCTTTGAAAGAGAAAATATTTGTTGAGGTCAGAGCATTGTTTAGGGCAGGCAGGATGCTAGTGGCATTTTTGGTGAATTTATTATGGCCTTGGTTTGGTTGCCAGCCTTACAGTTTCATAAACTTGTTCTTACAGTCTCCTGGGACTAAAGAAAAACACATTAATCAAACTCAAAAGACTGAGTTATAAAACCAGTGTTCGATTTAGTCATTTATAACAAGAGATGTCACCTGTCTGGAATACACCACTCAGCATGACCAGCACATTTCTCCCTTATGGGCAAATCTATATAGGAAGCCAACTCATGATCAAAAACCTTACTGGGAACAAAGTCAAAAAGGGAAGCAGAGGACTGGGGATATAGCTTAGCAGCACAGAGCCTGCCTGGCAAGTGTGAGGCCCTGAGTTTGATTCCAGACACCAAAAAAAAAAAAAAAAAAAAAAAGGAGATGGGAAGCAGTTCAAATGACTCTTTAATGAGTGAGCGGAGAATGTATGCTGAAGATAGATGGGTATATGATAATCTGAACTCCACAAAGCCTGGAATAGACCACGTCCAGCCACCCAACCTCTTTCTCTCCGCCTCCCATCTTCCTTGTCCTCAGCTTGCCAGGGATTTTCAGACACACTTTTTTTTCTCTGTACTTCACTGAGGAATCTCCATAAATCCCTTGCTGAACAATATATCTTGTTACTGTACAGTGCTTGTTGCCATTCTGCTTCTTCTTCCTAGTACCTCTCTGACACTCATTGTATAACAATTTTACTACACAAACTAAATTCAAAGAAATCAATTTTTCAAGTTATTTTAACACTCTGTAATCATTCTGACAAGATGCAAATAGACATACCTTAAAAATATCTGGACTAGAAATACTCTGTGTCAAAGAAATTTCTAAGCCAAGGAAGTTAAAGTGATGAAAGAAGGCTTGAAAAGGCTCTTCCCTGGAAAAACCTATATAGAAAAAAGAAAAACACTTTGGCAGTATCTAAAGTATGAGAATCACAGTGCATGACCTCAGATATACTGGGGGGGAGGAGAGTGGGACCAATGCGGCAATAAAAATCCAAGAGGTGAGAGAGTTTCTGTGAGGGAGAAGCCAAGCATGGCCTGGACAATCGTTGCAGTACAAGAAAGCCTGGCAATGTGGTTTTGCCGACATAAGCATAACATGTTTCACTAAGGACTCACCATACATCCTTCGCAGAGGGGCATATTTTCCTTTATTCAGAAAGGGAAAGTACCCAGAGCCAGCAGCTCTAAGCTGTCCATTGACAGCAGTGCCCTTGTTCTGTGGAGACACCAGCTGAATAGGTACCACCAATAACTGGTGGTGTTCTTGGCCATGTGGCTCTCCATACAAAGGACTTTTGAAGCAACAAGTTAGTATGTAAATATGATCAGAGATACATTTAAAGGCTTCCCTGTTGAGTAAATTAAACACTTCCCTATAATTTAGGTGTTTTGCATTTCTTGCCACTTAATCTAATTTTGACGTGTTTAGTTCTAGATTTAGTCTGAATGCCATCTCTTTCTCATTCCCTGTGAAGCTCTATTTTGAAGTCTGCTGGGAGAAGATACAAATTTAGAGAAAAATCTGCCTCATAAAGCTCTTTTCAGCATTTTCTCTCAGTGTCTACAAGTTTACCTCAGCCTTAATCATCTGCTTCTTGTTCACACTAATTAAGAGGTTAATACCACGTACAAGACAGGCTGCATTCTTCATGTACGGGCATCCCATGGGGTGTCACTGTAAGGTTCCGTGTCTTTTCTCCCCGATGAGATTTCCTGACAATGTGCTATGCTGAGAAAGCTGACCCTCCCCTCGCACTTCCTTTTGTAGGGGGCTCCTCTACCCAGTAATTGCATGATTTGGCATATAGGTACCAGTTCTCTTAAGAACCTATTTCAATTTATTTCTGACAAAAAACTAAGTTTATATTATAATAAATAGGAGGAAGTTGGCCCTAACAAACATTGCCATTTAAACACTCATTTAGGGTACATTATTTTAAAGCAAAATTACTAAGCCTCCAGGCACAATGACGATTTGAAGGAGCCCATATTTACTACAAGATACTTTAAGTAGCATCAGTTATTAGTAAGAAAAGTCAGAGTGAAGAAAGAGTTTTATTGATTGATTGATTGATTGTGGTAATGGGGATTTATCCAGGGATGCTACCACTGAGCCACCTCCACAGGCCTTTATATTTTAAGACAGGGTCTTTCTTAATCCTTCAGGCTCCCATCAAACTTACGATCCTCCTGTCTCAGTCTCAGGGGTAGAGCACTTGTCTAGCATGTGTGAGGGCCTCGATTCTAATCCCAGCACCACACACATGCACACACACAGAGGACAGTTCTTGGCACCCTGGGCGAGACATGCCCCTTCCTCTTCCTGGCTGGTTTTGCTCTTTTTCAGTGCACTCTCAAATCTATCTTCTATGTGGCTCCTCAGAGTCTTAAGGTCAGGACTGAGCCTCAGGAAGTCTGGAGAAGGTACCACCTCATGCAGCAAACATTCCCATGCAACTGCTGCCTTGCCTCCTGCTTTCAAAGGTATGTGCCGAATACAAAGATGACCAGTGGACACCACCAGGGCTGACATCAGTATGGCCCCATGATTTGCCATGGCTTCTAGAGCAGGGCTTTAAGGCCCACAGAAAGGAGGCTTATTGCCATGGGGACATGGTTTCCATCTGTGCTGTACCACTTTACCGGCTTCAAGAGAACCTCTGCCCACTGAAATGACCTTAGTCCCTGGAGCAGACAGTGGTTTTCAAAGAGGTGAAAGTGCCATTGACAGGTTCCATCAGCAGTTGTTTTATAACAGGCTGTCTGCATGCCAGGTATGATTCAGTGCATCTAGAGCAAGATCTAGAGCCAAGTGCTATAAATGTCTCAACTACCAATCATTAAATCCAGGCACAAGGTAGACCACCACCCATTGCCCTTGTGTAAAATACCCGAGTGACTGTGTTTTCTCAGAGGCTTCAAAGCAGCAGATGTCTGCCCTGCACCATCTGTCATAGAAGAGGGGACCCTGGTGCGTACAATGTATCACACTGCATTTAGGAGAGCTGTCAACAACAACGAGTCAAGGTTCTTGTCTCCGGAATTACAGCAGATTTGATAGAGTGTCTCTTCTTTTCCAGACCTGAAATAGTATCCCCAGTAGGATACTATTTCACAGCAGAGTTCCTCAAGCACCAACCTCCATGGAAGCCCAGAGAGGTTTCACAGTCTTACCGGTCAGGTGTTTCTCCTGGGCCACATGACAGGGTTCCACTCTCTGTCACTGAAAGAAGTAGTGACTGCTTATTCTTACAGGGACTGAGACAGAGTGAGGTGATATGACACACCAATAAATGGTGGAGTTTGCACTGTGACCTCAAGGGGAACACATCAAAGGTGCTCAGGAATGCTAAGCACCTACTAGTTCACCACTGCTACACTCAGCTTAGTGTAGGTCTCTGGTGTGAAAAGTGTATGGTGAATTTTTCTGAATAATCCCTAACTTTTAACAGAGGATTTCTCACCTCGATGATTCACCTCCTGTTTGGGTCATTATCTAAATTAGGGGTTGGCTATAATCTAGAATTACTTGATCTATTTAAGATCTGTTTAAAATGCAGATATCCAAGCTGTACCCCAAGAGATTATAATTTAGTTGGCTTGTGGTGGGGTATTTTTCAGTTCTCCAAGAGATTCAAATATGCAGCCAAGATCGAGGTGTTCCTCAGGTAGACAGGGCCTCGGTATTTGTACCCTCTGTCCCCTCACCTTGGACTACATCTGTCCCTTTGACCAGAAATCAGAACTAAGGGGAAGTGATATCCCTAAGGCAGCTCCAGAGAACTTGCAAAAGAAGTGGAGAGTTCCCACTTACCCTCAGATGGACAAGTCAAGAAGCCCCGTGGGATAAGGAAAAGTCTGTAAAGGCAGCTAGTTTAGAACAGATGGGACACGGAGGGGAGAGAAGCCCTAGATTCCATGGAGAAGTGGCTCAGTGAACATCCCGTCATTTGCTAATTTCATTGTTGATGAGATACAATTTAAAACTCACACCACCATTTCCTATAAACTGATCCATCAATAGAGCAACAAATCATACTTGGAGTAATTTTATAAAGGGGGCTAACCATGTGAATGGCCTTTCTTGAGCATGTAATAGATGCCTGTGGTCCCAAGAGACAGGTGTCAAGAGAGCTAATAGCACACTGAGTTATGCCCTCCCCCGAATCTCGCTGGTACACTGAACTGTGTCTCAAGAGTAGACAGACACATTTGCCTATGACCCGTGTTTGTTTCCTATTACTGCACAAAACTGTCTTAGTTATTTCTGTTATTGCTGACACAGAATACCCAATACCCAAAGGTATAGGAGGAGAGGTTTATTTCAGCTCACAGTTTTGTAGAGATTTCAATTGATAGTTGGCTCCCAGGCAGAGGACAAAAAACCCATGGCAAAGCAGGGCAGTCAGAAGTTAGCAAAAAAGCAAAGTAGCAGAGCAGCTTCTTTCTGCACCTTTATATTCCAACCTGGATAGTCACTTTGGGGAACTGCCACCCACACGCAGAGTGGGGCACCTTTTATCCCTGCATCACATATGCCTCAATTCTGCCACAATGAAAACTATTTACCCATGACCATGTGAGGCTTTGGGAGGACATCTAGACACAAGCCTAACAAACAGATGGTCATAAATTTAAAGCAACATGAATTTATTTTCTTACCATTCTGGAGGTCAAAGACCTAAAATGGGCTATCAGGTATCTGTTCCTCTCAGGAAGCTGCATGGAAGAATCTGTTTCCTCGTCTAACTGAGCTTCCGGAGCCCACCCACATTCCCGGGCTCATAGATACATCGCCCCTGCCTGTCCTTCTGCCTCACATCTCCTCTGACTCACTCACCTCCCTCTCAGAAGGATCCACATAAGTACCTGAGGCTCACCAGCTAATCCAAAATTGTTTCCCTATCTTGGGATACTTAATTTAATTTTATTTCCAAAATCCTTTTTGCCATAAAGGTAACATAGTCACAGATTTCGGGGATCAGGACATGGCTATCATTGGAAGTCATTATTCTGCTGACCACGGGAGCTCCTTGGGGGAAAAAATGGATGTAAATATCTGATTGAGATTCAACGATACCAGAACTTGCTCATGGATTGTGATGACCCACAGTAACTACACTGATGAGAAATCATGCCCAAAGACACCACAGAGCATTGTTTCACAGGACAAGGGGTATCTGCATAGGTGGCCTAGCAGTAAGACTTAGGCTAGGGTTAGATCAGAGGTGTGCAGATCCAACTTCTCTGACAGGGGTCACGCTTTGGGAACAGTGTCCTGGTGTATATGTGGAAACAGAAAGAACAATTAGCTGAGGCCCACTCAGGGGTTTATTAGGGATCTGCTCCAGCAAGAACATCCCTGCTGCTGTGCAGCCGCATGGACCAGGGGGGAGACATGTCACCCCAAGTGATTCTGTGGGGCGACCATTATATCTGCTGTGGTAGGGTTGGGTCAGTAGGAGAAGGAAGGCCTCACAGAGTGGAGACATGGAACTTCCCACCACCTGTGCTAATGGTAGGCACGCAGCTGCAGAGAGAAATAAATGACTTGACCATATTTTCCGTCCATAGTGATGACAGGTGTGATGTGGAACCAAGGATCTGCAAGCCCATCTGATGGAGGCAAATCTGAGGTGAGAGGGTTCAGGTTTCAGAACTGGACCCTTCCATGTTCAGTGTCACACGAATCCCAGGGGAGACTTGCCAAGAGGCAGACTCTGGTCAGTGGCTCCGGAGTAGGGACTGAGCTTCCAGGAGGTGGTGATGCTGTGGGTTCTGAGCTGCACTTCGAGTAGCCAGGGCGGGGAGCAGAGATGGCTTTCTGGGCCTATCTTCTGTCATTCAGAGCCTGGAACTTAAAAGGTCTTCAGGCTCAATTTAAGGCTCTGCTGTTACCATTTGAAAATTCTTAATTTTTAAAAGACTTTTAGAGAAGGGCTCCCCATTTTCATTTTGCAGTGGATCCTGCAAGGTGTGTCTAGTTCTGAGTTAGAGCTTGGTGCTGGGCTCAAATGTTGCCTCTGTCCCTTACAAACACTGTGTGCTAAGTAAGGATCCTTTCCGCCCATGCGTTTCATTACCTTTGATTATATATAAGGGGAAAGGTCCTCGCTGAGAGGCTACATGCAATGACAAGCAGCCTCTGATATCACCTTGGCAAATAACTTCTCCCATTACCACAATTACAGCGGCTAATTTGTGCCAATATTGCACTATTAGTATTACTACTTAATCTTAGTAATCACTTCCTCTGTAATCTCATTTAATTGATATTAAAGCCTTGTGGTTACTTTTGTTTTAAGGCTGATCTGGTGCCATTGGATTCTTAAGGGAAATGAGAGTAACTTTTCAAAAGGAAAGTATGTAACCCTGGGGCGGGCTGCTTCTTTATCACAGCTTCAGCCTCAGCTCTTCCGAGGTGCACATCTTAAATCCTTGGTAGGCTGTGGCCAGCCACACTGTCAAGATCTCAGGTATTTCTCCTGAAATGTGCTGCCCACAGCCTGGGCCCCTTCTGACCACGTAATGTAGAAATACCAGAGTGGAGGCAAGAAGGTGTAGGCCAGACATCACGGTAAAAAATAAAGGCGCATGTGATACATTAGTTTTTTCCAGTATGAAACAAAGATGAGTACCAAATAGGGCAGAGGCTGGGTAAAACTATAAATTCAAAGAGCTTTATTGAACAGTATTCTGAAGCCATATATTGGTTAATACAATGCCTTGCTATAATTTCCCCTTCTCTTTTCTGGATTCTGGTTTTCATGGAGCCACGTTCCTATGGAAAAGCACAGAGTTCTATCACTGTTCAGGGTCCCCTTCCCACAGTGCCCAGTGTAGCCTCTAGTCATTCTGTTGTCTCAGCTTGTTTCAGAGAAAAAATATGTGCAGGGAGTTAGCGTGATCATGTAACACATGAATGCAGTTGCTCTCAGCCCTAGCTAAGCCTTCAAGTCCATTGGGTTGTTTGAAAACATACCCATGCCTGGGCAATAGCCTCAAAGATTTCCATTCGTGGCCTGGGAAAGGTCCAGGTATTATCCTTTTTTAGAATCCTCCAAGATGAGTCTAAAGGATAACCAGGATTCTAATTGGCAAATTGTCTTAGCTGAGCCACTGCAGAAGCGTGAGCACCCACTAGCAAAGACCACAAAGGCTGGGCTCAAGGACCCCTCGCGCAAATCCCTGGACCGCCCAGTTCTAGCTGGGCGACACTGGCCACTCATGGGACCTCCCGACCATGATTCCTTTACTTCATCAGTGAGGGAAAGATGAGTGCCTTGATTCAGCTACTGTAAGAATTAAGTGAGTTTGAAGACATTAACACGGAACTTAAAAGGATAATGTACCATTATTTGAAAATATTTTCTTCATTACTTCAACTAAATAATTTAAGCAATTTGTGAGGTTTAGCGTATTTTCTGATCTTAATTTTGACAACTTTCATTGAGCTAGTTTTCTTTTTCACTCTGCTTCTCAATTTGCCTGTACTGCTAGAGAAGAAGAAAAGATGCCAGATTTTCTTTGAACTGCCTAGCACAGATTTTATTGCTAACAAGTCTGTTCAAATTAGAGCTAATTAGCAAATGTATATTTTTCTTTTGCACAGTAGTGTATAGAAAATCTTCTCATCATTAGCAAGGCTTATGTTCCAAAGACTGTGATCCATGCAGAGAATTCATCGTGGTGGAGGCAGCAGGATGACGTTTCCCATTGAATCCAGCTCCTGCATCTGGACTGGGCCCTGGGGAAAGCCTATAAACACAGGGATCAAGTCAGCCACTCTGGAGCAGCAGTGCTCAGAGTGTGGTCTCAGCGGCAGCAGCCCAGGGGATGCTTATTTGTTAAAAATGTGTATTTGGGGCCCCTCCCCAGACCCACTAAATGAGAGACTCTTGTGGATGGGGCCCAGCAGTCTGTATTTGACTTTAATTCTGCTAAAGTTTAAGGAACTGCTTTATAAATTATTTTTCCAATCTAAGATTATATAGTTCTTTTCTCCCAGTAAATTAAAATGAGAAATCCCTCCAGTAATTCTCTATACTCTTACCTTTAGCCTTTGAAAATGTATTTTAAAAAACTGTGGCATAAACCAAAACTGTACTCACTTTACCTAAAAGTACTAGTTAATGACTTGTTTGATAGACAAGATTTGAAAATGTCCAGTTTGACTAAGTTACTATCAGCGCCTCTTCGAATTTTGTCAAAGGTGCTTCATTAGATATTTATAACATCACAGGCTTTCCCTTTGGATATGACCTTCTCTGTCTCATCCACTTTTCTTTTTCTTCTTTTAGATTTGTTTATTATTTTTGAGTGATTTAGGACTTATGAATATATTGTTATATTTTAGTGATTTGCTTCAACTTCTTTGAGATAAGAGATCCTGAAGTCTTTCATAACCTTTCACCATTATGCTGACATTTAGAAATCACTGGTAGCCAGCAAATAAAAACATAGTGTAAGACAGATCAACTCCTGATGAGCTGTGTGTACTGCCATATATTTTATGATTTTTTGACCTGGAAATTACTATAATAAATTAAAAATTACTCACAATAAAGCAAGTAGTCATTAAAATGATGAGCTTTTCATAATGGGTTTTCAAATATATTGTTCTCTTGCTCTTAGTATAAAACAATTGAAATCAACTGTTGTTTTAATACCACTTTTTTTTTTTTTGGTACTGGTAATCAAACTCAGGTCCTTGCGCTTGCCAGGCAGGTGCTGTGCCACTGAGCTCCATCCCCGGCCCCAAATGAACTATGTTTATAAAAGGGCAAGTCTCAGGGAAAATGTCATCTAGAAGCAAATACTATTAGAATGATACCTTTATGTTTATGATTCTAGTACTCCTTGCAAAATTTTGGTATCAGATTTCAGTGTACTCTTAAAAGTTTTAAAAATATCTTATTATTACTGAGAACCCATTAACATCCTACAAATTTGAGATGTAAATAATACTTTATATGATATTTCATAAAAATGACATTCAGATTAACATAAATTACAGTGAGTTTTGTGATTTCCACCAATGTATTTCTTTACAATTCCTCAGTATACTGTGGTACTTCCATTCGTGAACTTAATCTGTTCTACAATTTTGGAAAAGATGGTCACATTTGTGTTTGTGTGGAAAAGATGGTCTTGGACGTGTTTGTCACCCAATGCAGAGTTTACAAACAAAAACAGAGTTTTTCCCCATGCTTCTGTTTGTGAACCAAGTTGTTTACAAACAGAAGTGTTTGTGAGGTGAGAGAACGCTCTACACGACATATTAGAAATTAAACATTTACATAGGCCATGTTCCAATAGTGACCTCGTTGGGGTTTAGGGAAGAATTATGTATAGAAAAGTTAAGTTTGTTTTCAAAGGATTCTGTAAAATTTGGCAGAAGTACAAAATCCTTCAGTTGGAATTCTGTGATGGGTGATACCGCTTCATACCTGTTTAACGTTTTATAGTTTTCCAAGACCTTCCACATAGATTCACTGAAAAATCTCAGGAATATGCAGGACAGGTATTATTATTCATTTTTCCAATATGAAAATGATGGCATGAGGAAGTCGATTCTTCAGAGCTGAGACAGTAACAGGGGTTTGTTTTTTAGGGTACTGGAGAATGGACCCAGATTCTGCACTGAGCTACATCCTCCTGCCATACCCTCCCAGAAGGCTGGGATTACGGATGTGCCCACTGTGCCTAGTTTAACATTGGCTTCTGACCCAGAGAGTTTTTCCTACTTTCCTCAACTCTTATTACCCTAAAGCATTCCACCCAAATCAGAAGCAGCTCCCTGATGTTTTCTGAACTATAATTTCAAAGGACAAATAGCTGTGACACAGTTGTAAAATTTATTCATTGAGAGTCAAGAGTGAGAAATGGAAGCTTTTTTCAGATCCTGAAACTTCTGTTACTAAATTACTATTTCTACCCTACTCTATCATTCTATGAACATTAATTGAGTGTTCTTTAACCCGCTGATAAAGGAAAATGGTACTTCCTGAACGTGGTTAAAAGGCCAAGATATGGTTTTAAAGTGGTCAAAACACTTATGGACTTGTGAGAGGCTTTATGTGAGAGACAAGACCCTTAGAAAAGCAAAGGTATTGGGGACCATTCAGGCGGGGCTTGAAGCAGAAGAATGTCCTGGGAGAGCAGCTCCTTTCTTATGTACCTAGAGTCTATAGCGACCTGGTGGGCCCAAAGCAATAAAGCACAGGATCAGGACAGAGGCTCATAGTCACTGAGTGGAGGTACTTTCCCAAACGTCAGATAGGTCCCCTTTAGAGGTAGACGGTGGAACAGCCTAACTAGGAGCCCACGTGCTGAAGTCAGACTGTCTAGATGCACAATCTGGCTTCTGTCTTCCACTGTGTGTTACCTGAAGTACTGTCTCTGGATCTCTCGGGCTTCATGTTTGATGTGATCATGAAAATCAGGGATGTGCTGCAGCCAGCATTTGCCTGTCCATGAGAATCAGGCATGTACGTCTTTCCTCCATTCCTTGTTTTGTAACATAAAATTGGAAGTTTGAAATCGGCTGTACTGGGATTATTTATACCATGGAAATTGGCAAAAGATATAGAAGATGATGTTTTTCTCTTTACCGATTGCTATATAGAAATATACAGAAAGCTGATTATTAAATATTTAAAAGCCCTATGAATATCTCCTTCCCTCACAAATATTGGTTGCATAAATTGAAATAACTTATGCTTAGGACTGACATAGTGGCCAGGAATAGGAGGAGTGTGACCAATGTGACATGTCAATTTTAATAGGAAAAATAGTCACAGCAAAAATGTTTCTCTCTTGCTTGCTTGCTCTCTGTCTCTTCCTTCCTTCCTTCCTTCTTTCCCCCCACCCTTCTTCCTCTTCTCAGTGCTGAAGGTTGAGCCCAAGGCCCTGCCCATCCTAGGCAAGTACCCTTCTCCTGAGTTACTGTCCCACTTCTCTTTCTCCTTAGGTGCCTACGGTCAGGTCCTAGCTCTGCTTCCCTGTGACTTTGAGACTCTCGGCAACGTTACGAGCTCTCATTCTTGCTCCAAGAGCTGTTCCACCGTCTACCTCTAAAGCAGAGCTGTCTGACGTTTGGGAAAGTACCTCCACTCAGTGACTACAGGCCTCTGTCCTGATCCTGTGCTTTATTGCTTTGGGATGTGAGAGGTAAATTACCTGTCCTCTCTTCCATGTCCAATCTCTTTTTGTTTTCTTGGTTGCTCTGAAATATTTCCCTATAATATTATAACAAAAGCATTCATGAGTACAAACCCAAAATTTTGCAAAAAAACCCACCAAACTCTGCCATGTAACTTTCTGCAGCCTCTTTGGATCTGATTCTTCATCTAGCTTTCTTGGCTTGTGAATCTTTGATTCACATTAAGGAAAACCTCATTAGACAGCTGGGAACCACCCCCCATGAGCATTTGCTGGAGTTTGCTCTCATTTATATTTAAATGACCCCTGTTTCAAAGTGGCTGAGGTAGATTAGAAATAGAAGAGATGAGAAACTCTCTTTCCTTCTAAACTAAGTAAGGAAATTCATAGACTATCTAGAAAATCCCAAGGAACTAAATTATGAACTATAGAGCTCTGAAATATCCCTTTAATTTCCACAAGTCCAAGAGAATTTCCCAGCAAGTCAGAGCTGGAAGGAATCTTTGTGTGATCTCACACAATCCTCTTCCTTAACAGATGAGGGAAGGGATGCCTGAGACTTTAAGTCACCTGCCCAAGGGCACTCAGCTGGCTAGCGGCTCCAGCACAAGGGAATCTGGGTCTTTTTCCACTACAGTATGGTGTGGAGGATGCTAATCTATTTTTTTAGACCCCCAGGGTTTTGACATCAAAGCAAATTTGGTGTGACCTGAGGCTTTATCTTTTGTAAACATCTACTAATTGGTTTTGCCAACCTGAGACCTTTATGGTCTTTCTAGCTAATTTCCTTTGCTTAGTGCAGTTCTTCCTCTATAAAAATATCCATCTTTCCTCCCTGTCACACAGATATACTCTCATGGCACCTCCTTTAACTCCTCTCTTCACTGAGGACATAAAGCTATCAGCTTCATCAGTGACAAAAGCCAGGCAGACAGTTCTTTTGTCTCTCCCAAGTAGGAACGTGTTGGGGAATATGCCACCGGGAGCCGTCTCCGGAATTTGAGAACAAGACTGAGGATGGGGTGCTGAGTCCTCTGCTCTCACGCGGCGGACCTCCAGCTCACCTCCTCTGCCTGTCCTGTGTGTGTTCCAGGAGGCACCCGGTGATAACTTCTCAACCCCTTCCAGCGATTTTTGAAGTAAGATGGGACAGAGGTATTCTATTCCAAAATGACTTTATGTCAGTGCAAGATTGTCTACCCTCAAGAAATTAGCTTTGAGCTAAAATGAACTTTGTACCAGTGTGAGTTGATTTCCTTTAGATGAGTGAAAATTGTCTTGGAAAAGAAGTTAGAGCAATGTGGTATTGACTTGTGTGCAGCGTGGATGCCACAATAGAAGATAAAGTTTGAATATCCAAACACTATTGCAAATACATACAAAGCCAATATATAGTTCTCCAACTTAAGCATGTGTCAGATTCACAGGGAAGGATCATTAAAATTCAGATTTATTGGGTCCTAACCCCTAGAATTTCTGATTAGCAAGTTTGGGTTGGAGTCCAAGAATCTAACTCTTAACGAGTTCCCCAGTGCTGCTGCCGAAGCACGTCTGGGAACCAACCTGAGAACCACTCCTCCAAAACGCAGGGGCCAATTTTTCTCTTGGCACCAATGGGCCTTCACGGGTATTGAATCTCTGCACTTGGCTTTTTTGGCAGTGAGCATACGTGATTGAGCTAATTAGTCCATAGCAGGACACATAGTACAGCTGCACCTAATTTGTGAGCAGGCGGTGCACTTCTGAATTGAACTTGGGCTGAGGCTGTGACTGAGTTCTAGAAAGCAGCCCATGCTGGCCTGTGGACAGGCAGTACGGTCTGCCAAGGTTGGATTAATGGGTCAGACAGGGGCCTTCATCTGTGAAGATTCCATGGCAAAAATAGCATTTGACTGTACATCACTTACTTTCTACTTAAAAGAATGTCTCACAAGAAGAAAGCTGGCTCCAGGCTTGACAAGGAATCTGCGCTACTTAAATATGCAACGTGGAAGAACAGAAATCAGTGCTACTTAAATGAAGGACAGCATAGCATAATGGAGAGTTTGTGGTGTACAGAGTCCAAAGACTACAGTTTATTTTGTATTAGTTCCACTTCTTAACAGCCTGGTGACTCAAAGGAGGTAATTCATCCCTTCAGGACTCAGAGTAAGAAAAGAAGAAACAAAATTGATAACCAAGGTTGCTAAAAGGGTCAAAATTATATGTATGTGAAGTTCACACTGAAGGTATGGATCTGATATGAATAACTAGAGACCAATCGCACAAGCGAGGACCGTGCGCAGGAAAGCAAGTGGTCGTGACAGTGTACTCTCTGTCCACGGTCAGCACTGATGCTGTGTTTTGGGCTCTGGAAGGTGAACTGTATCATTCAGGGATCTACAGAGAAACAGAACTGAAAGGACAGAAAATGAGAGAGAGAGAGAGAGAGAGAGAGACAGAGAGAGAGAGAGAGACAGAGAGACAGAGAGACAGAGAGAGAGAGACAGAGAGAGAGGATGGTGCCTAATTTCCCTCAGGATGGGTTTTCTCCACACCAGTCTTTTCTGTAAACACCCTTACAGACACACCCAGAAATATGATTTACCAATTATTAGACATCATTTAATCCAAAACAGTTGACAACCAATACCAACTATTACAGGACACTTCTTACACAAACAAATAGCTTGGGAACTAGAGTGTGAGAAAGACCATATATCACATAGCCTGACATATCTTTATAATCCTCAGCCCTTGAAAAAGATAAATGAACACACATGCGCGCGCGCACGCACACACACACACACACACACACACACACACCTCAGAACAAAATAACACAAAACCAATACTACCACTATTCACTTCTGCAATTTCTCCATGGTACCTTTTTCAATGAGTCGATATTTATTACCAATCATTTATCACCTTTTCCTGACAAATAGGCCATGTCCATAATTTAACAGCATGGCTTTTCATCATTTCTCAAGGCAAGTCAGTTCTTGTAAAGTTCTTTCTTACACTAGTAGGGATTAATTGGTAAGCATTAGATAAATAATATTTTTCACATTTTTATAGTTATAAGAATGTTAAAAACAGAATATGACAATCATCCTCACTTTCATTCTCTCAATGATTTCTCTAAAAGAGTTCCTACACAGTACTCTGACTTTACCTTATCATATTGGTGGGAGTAATTCTTAAATTTTATCTGAAAATATTCCAGTATTGATCACGTTCAGAGAATGAATGTTAGAGGTTCCTGAAATGGAAGACATAGCTGACAATAACACTGCTGAGAATGTTGACTGGGGAACCTGGGATACATCCGGGACCTTCTTAACTCCTACCAGCTATTATAAAGGGCCAGAAGAGGAGGGACTAAGTGATGAAACAGCCAAACATTCTGTAATAGTAGTGTGATTCCCCGTAGCTATTGTTTAGTCAGTTGAAGAGAACAAAGAGATAAATCTCAGACATGAGATGTCACTGAAGTCAGAGTAAAAGTACACTAAGACAGAGTATTCATTGCCTTGGAACAAAGTGAGCTAGTCATTAGTTACCTATTGCTGCACATCTAATTGTCCAAGAACTGAATAGATTGGGGAAACAATAAACGTTTATTATATCACAGTTTCTGTGGGTCAGTAATCCAAAACAGTTCAGTTGAGTGGTTTTTGTTCAATAATCACAAGGCTACAGTCATATGGAGCTTTGTCTGGGGCTGGAGTATGCTCCTCCCAGATTGCTATTACATGTGGCTGTAGGCAGGAGGTCTCAGATCCTCACATGTTGTTGGCAAAATAACTCAATTCTTTGACGTGTAGTCCTTTCCATAAGGCCGCTTGGTTTTCCTCATGTGTTCTGGATTCCCCCAGAGAAATTAATCCAAGATATCCAGACAGAAGATGTAAAATCTTTTGCCTCAGAAATCACATTCTGTCTTTCCCACAGTACCCTAATTGGTTACATATGTCAGTCATATTCAACTATCCAGTATAAGTAGCCTATACAGGAACATGAACACAGGAAGTGGGGATAATTGAAGATCATTTTGGAAGCTAATAGCCAAAGTTAGGAAAATTTATTTCTGAGAATATAGAGCAAAAATTAAGCAATCTGTTATAATACCTTACTTTCTGGCTATACCAAATTCTTCCACAACAATGTACAAAGAACTAGATCCATGCATATTTAACTGAAAACTAAAAATCAGGCAGACCAGTGGCTATTCTATGATGCTGTATGTATATACTTCGTACCTCAGAAAAGAAAAAAGAGAATTGTGGCCAAAAACATATTTAAAAGAAGAACGGAAAAGAATTTCCATACTACAGGTCCCCCCAATCCCCACTCCCCAAAAAACCTCAAAACCCAGGTAGAGGGATTAGTACAAAGAAAAACACAACTAGGCACATTATAGTCAAAGTGTTGAAAACCAAAAAGAAGAATACTGTCGGAAGATGGAGTGGAGAGGATTACATACAGAGGAACAAAGATGAACATAACACTCGAGTTCTCACCAGAAAGTCTGTCAGCAAGACGATAATGGAACACAATCTTTACTGAAAAAGAATAAACTAGTAATACTGTTTTCTACAGAAATAATATTAAAAATGAAGGTGAAATAGGGACTTCTCAAACACTCCAAAGATAACAATATATGCTGTATTGTGAGAAATAATAAAGAAAATTCAACAAGCAGAAGTGTGTATAACGGATGGAGATGTACATTTACCTAAACACAAAAGAAGTGTTGAAATGATAAAGAAATGAAGGTGCTCTGGTTTAAACGTCTCTACCAGTACTCAGGTTAAAATTTAATTATCATTTTAACAGTACTGAGAAGTGATTAGGTCCTAAATGCTCTGCCCTGAAGAATGAGTTAATGCCGTTATCTCTGAAGTGGGTTCCCAATAAAGGGATGAATTAATTCTTCTATCAGGGGGAGTGGTCCCCTGATTTTTTCTCTCTGATTCATGAGGGCCTACTTGCCTTCCCACATGACACAAAGACCTTTGCCAGATGCTGGCCTCATATTCTCAGATTTCTCAGCCTCCAGAGCTGTGACCCAAGTAAATTTCTACTGTTTATAATTTTACTCAATTTGTGGTATTTTGTTATAGCAACAGAAAATAGGCTAAGATAGCAGATAATTATATTCTTTCTCATATTTAATTATCCTAAAAGATAATAACATAAAACTATCAAAATGCAGCTTATAACTACAATGAAAATTATGAACAAAAACATAAGCAAACTTCAATGCATTCAGAACTTTAAAAACATTCTTATAAATAATTCAAGAGTTAAGACATCTTGAGAAAATGAAAATTAGACAGTATACTTAGACCTGACTGTACTTAAGCCTGAGAAATTCAGCTAAAGTGGAACTTGACAGAGAAATTTGAAGCATTAAATGCATAAAATATTGAAAGACTGATCACAGAATGTAATTAAAATTCTCAAGTAAAATAAAACAATTAACAGACTACACTCAAAAAGTAGGGAATATAAAATAAATTGTTAGAAGAGAAAACAACAAACAATAAAGAAAATTAATACAAACAAAACCAAATTAAACAAAAAGTGAACACATCTCTACAAAATTAGTTTTGGGAAGATGACTATATTATGTACCTACATCTTGCAGTATATATTGAGGTCAGCAAGTATGCTGCCTGTAGATTTGCTATTTTGGCTCAAAATTACTTGTATTATTAGTGGTCTTTTATAATTCCATACAAATTTTAAGGTTGCTTTTTCTATTTTTATGAAAAATATCTGGGGTTTTGACTGGAATTACATTGGAATCTATGGATGATTTTAGGTAGTATGAACATTAAATAACTCTCAGGTTCTAGAATCCATGAATGCATAATGTTTCTCCTTTTACTTGAGGAGAGTATTTATCTATTTAATCCTTTTATTCATTTTACTTTGTCTCTGATGCAACTTTTTAGTGTTTTATAATTTTTAATGAACAAGTATTTTACCTTTTATAAAGATTTTATCTGTTGTAAGGTTATGTAATACTAAATTAGTGCACTGAGTGGAAATAGCATAGTTCTGGCTAATTGAAGTTCTACCCTGGGTGTGGATGGCACCAATCAATATGCGTATAGCTTAGATGGAATACAAAGAGAGAGGGACGGCAGCCTTGCTGCTGCTTCTGCTTGCTGCCTTCTGTCCTGCCATGAACAATTTCTCCTCTGTGATGCCTGTCTGTAATGCCGTCCTGCCTTAGAGCTAGCCAACTGAAACCTCTGCGTACTGTGAGCTAAAACCTTCCTCCTTTAACTTTTGAGTGTCAGATATTTTGTCTCAGCAACTAGAAAAATAATCAAGACTTTGTGTGTGTGTGTGTGTGTGTGTGTACACGTGTGTAGTCCTAAGGGTTTTTTACATATAAGATGAACTTACATTTCTTCTGTTCCAATTTGGACACATTTTGTTTCTTTTTTTTGTCTGATTGCCCTGGTTAGGAACCATAGCACTATTTGAAATAGCAGTACAAAGAGTGGGAATCATTGCTTTATTCCAAATCTTAAAGGACAGTTTCTAGTTTTCCACTAGTGAGTATGATTTCAGCTGTGGCTTTTTCATATACGATATATTGTGTTGAGAAAATTTCCTTCCTTACTAAATTTAATGAGCATTTTTAAAAAACTGTTTCATTCTGTCAGATCCTTTTTCTGCATCTTTTGAGGCAACAATATGATTTTTATTCTTCATGTATTTTACTACTTAATAGTTTACCCCAAAGTCACTCAGGCAGCACGTTTGCTTACATACTGGCTATCCTGAGCATTGCTTGGCCAGATGTCATTTCAATCAGTTGACTTGCATATTGAATAAATTTGATAAAAATGTCATTTTTATATTTCTTGTCACATGATCTCATAAAAATTAATGAAAAGTGCAATTTTTGGTTATTCTGTATTTAAATAATTGGACCGATAAGTGGTTAGTGTGGCATCTGACACTACTGGCTTGCATATACTGAACCATCCTTGCATTTCAAGGATAAACTTCACGGTACTGGCCTGGAGATAAGCATAGAGATCAGTAGAATAGATCAGAAAACCCAGAAATAAACCCATGCATTTGTGCTCAACTGACTTTCAACCAGGATACCAAGTGTATCCAGTGGAGAAAGAGTAGACTTCACAAATAACCTAAGAGAAACTGTATGTCCACAAGAATTAAATTTGGCCTTACTTTTTTCTATATATGAGAATTAACTCAAAATGGGTTAAGATTTGAATTTAAGATCTGAAACTCTAAAACTCCTAGAGGAAAACATATAAAAAATTTTTCTTGACATTGATCTCAGCAATGATTTCTTGGATATGATATCAAAATCAAGCAACAATAAAAATACACGTAATATATGTGTTACATCAAACTAAAAACATTTTATACAGCAAAAGAAATGATCAACAGAAGAAAAAATGTAATCTGTGGAATAAAAGGAGGTGTTTGCAAGCCACGTATGTAATAAGAGAGTAGTTTCCAAAATACCTCTTGAAACTCGATAGCAAAAACAAAAAAATACTAAAATGCTTTTAAAACTAAGGACTTGAAAAGACATTTCTCTGAAGAAGTCATACTAGTGGCTTACACATGTATGAAGACATTCAACATTTCTAGTCATAGAAGATATACAAATCAAAGCCATGATACATTATCAGCTCACATCTGCTAGGATGACTGTTGCCTAAGAAATAATATTAACAAATGTTGAGTTTGTGGAGAAATTGGAATCTGTGCCCACTTTTGTTTGGAATATAAAATGATGAATCATTTTGGAAAATATTGTGGAGATTCTTTAAAAGTTAAAAATAGAACTACCATATAATTCCTTAAGGAATGCAGACATGATAACGTATTTTAGACTTCTGACCTCCAGAATTATAAAAGAATAAATGTGCTTTGCTTCAAGCTATTAAATTTGTAGTAATTCATTGTAGCAGCAATAGGAAATATAATTATTAAAAATGTTTTACATCAGTGGTTAAAATATGAATAATTTCTAATGATGTTGAAGAATATGTTAACCATATAGGAAAAAGAGAAAATAAATCTTTATGATTACCTTATTCCCTAAACAGAAATACCTCAGATATTTTAAATATTAAAGGTGATTTTTACAAGCAATAGGCACAGAAGGAAAAGATTAAAAAAATTTTTTTTAATTTGTTTATTTCTTTGCGTATTGTTTCTTTGAATGGTTGATAACTTCTCAATGTTTCCTAAGAATTCTTTACAATTTAGGAAATTAAATCTTTCTTCATGATAATTTGCTGCAGCAACTTTTTTCCCGTTGACTGTATTATTTTGTCTATAGTAACTTCTAAAATAAACATTACTTGTTACATATATGACTTTTAAATTTTTTTTCTTCTCTTCCTGATCCCAGTTGTTCCTTCTTTTGAGCAATTTCTTTCCCTTTCAGATTATTTGTTGTGCATTTTGGGTTTTATTTACTCTTTCAGGTTCATATGCTAGGGAGACAGTATGATGTTTACACATGTGGGTCTGATTTATTTCACTTATGCATATGGTGAATCCATAGTTGCATTCATTTACTTACAAAAGCCTTGAGTTTTTTCTTTTTTACAACTAAGCAATACTCCAATGTATAAAAATACCACATCTTTTTCATCCATTCCTCAGTTGGTGGGCATTTGGGCTGTTTCCAAGATTTAGGTAGGACAAAGTTTGCTGCTATAAACATGGGTGCACATATATCGCTGAGGTATGATGTTTTTAATTCTTCTGGGAATATACTCAGAAGGAGAATAGCAGGGATAAATGCGACTTCTAATCCTAGTTTTGTTAGGAATTTCCACACTGATTTCCACAGTGGTCTCAACAACTGACACCCCCACCCGCAGTGGAGTAGGGTTCCTTTCTCCCCACAGTCCCTCTAGCATTTTTCATTGGTTGATTTCTTGATAGCCTTTCACTCTGGGGTGAGATGGAATCTCAGTGTTCTTTCAATTTGTGTTTCTTGAATGACTAATGATGTTGAACATTTTTCATGCATTTATTTGCCATTAGTATTTCCTCATCTGAGAAGCATGTATTCATCTCAGATGCCCATTTTTGGATTGGGTTTTTGATTTTGGGGGGCCTGACTTTTTAAAATTCTGTATATGTTATAGATAGAAATCCTTTAACTGAGGGAAGTTGGCTAAAATTTTTTCCCAATTCATGGGTTTTCTTTTTACTCTGTTAGTGATTTTTTTTTTAATATAGAAAAACTTTTCAGTAAATGAGATCCCAGTTTTTGATTCTCTGAAGTATTTCCTGTGCAGTTTGTGAACTCTCTGCCTAACCCTATGTTTTCAAGATTCCTACCTACTTTGTCCTCCCATATATTTAGTGTTTCTGTTTTAATATTTAGATCTTTGGTCCATTTGGACTTTAGTGCACGGTGATAGGCATGGCTCTATTTTTAGTCTTTAGCATGTGGCAAGCCAATTTTTCCAGTACCATTTATTAAAGAGGCCATCTTTCTTCCGGTGAACTTGTTTGGCCCCTTTGTCAAAGATGAAGTGGCTGAGTATGTTTGTGGTTGTGTACCTCTTCTAATCTGTTCCATTGATCTTCAGGTCTGTTCTTTTTGCCAGTACCATGCTGATTTTATAACAGTAGCTTTATAGTACAATTTCAAGTCAGGGATTGTGATTCCTTCTGCCTCTCCTTTGTTGCTCAGGATTGCTTTTGCTCTTCTAGGCCTCTTCTGGTTAAATATGAATTTTAGAAATGTTTTCTCTAGATCTATGAAGTATACTAGTGGTATTTCAATTGGGATTGCACTGAATCTGTAGAACAATTTTGGGAATATGGCCATTTTCACAATGTTAGTTCTTCCTACCCATAAGCAAGGAATATCTTTCCATTTTCTGAAATCCTCTTTGATGTCTTTTTTAAAGTACTATAATTTTCACTGTATAGATAGATCTTTTACTTGTTAGACTGATTTCTAAGTATTTCATTTTCTTAGATGCTATTATGAAAGGTGTGGCTTCCCGAACTTCTCTCTCAGTCTGTTTGTTGTTTGTATACAGGAATGCTATTGATTTTTGAGATGAACACCAGTCTTAATTAGATATAATTTTAAAATTCATGGTTTAAAGCATGAGAAGCTAATTTGTATCTAAGATACTGGCAAAGCATGCTTCTGAGTTCATAGTATATGAGCAAGTGTAAAAAATGCACACTTGCATATGAATGGGGAATTATAATTAGTTTGGTGACAAATTTGTCAGTATGTATAAATAGAAAATAGGCACAATTGTTGATCCAGAAATTCTGCATTTCCTAATTTAAACTGTACATATTAGAATGTTCATATTGAATTACAAAAGACAATTTATGTGTCTGGTGCTAGAGGTCTAGATAAATTATGTTATACTTTTCTCTGGCCACGAAGAAAAAGAGGTTGATTTTTATGAAGTGGTATACTTAAAAATCCCCAAATATTTATGTAAATATTACCATCAAACTGCAGGGCAGCATATGCAACATATTCTCATTTGTATGTACTGGATAACAATATAGAAGATATCATGAAAATCACTAACATAACTTAGTAAATGGATAATAATGCATTAGACTTAACTATCAATAGATAATAAGACATGTTTGCTTTCCTGTGTAGAAAAACACTTTGAGCATGCTAAATTAGTCACAGTGGTTACTTTTGGAGAAGTAACGAAGTCCATATACAAGACAGATTTGCTTCCCTTTGTATAAACTTTGTGCTCAGATGTCTTTTTCTAAATGCAATATTAACTTTTCTATTAAAAGCAGTGAGTTAAAGAAATACTTATAAAGTAATGAGTCATTGAAGTTTTTTAAACAATGGATGAGTCATACACCTCTAAAGGCAGATTATCTCTTATTAAAGTCTTCATTACATGCTTTCTCTCTAGGAACTGTCACTGCTGCTGTTATCTACACAAATTAGCATATACAATATAATCTTGACTAGCAAAACAATGTACACACACACACACAATCATGCTTGCCAAAAAGGACACTGTGTAAATATATCAGAAATGTCACTGACATAATTATTTGTATAGATGTAGGAATATTTTTTGTATTTTTATTTTCATATTTGACAATTAGCTTGCAATGCTTTTATGAAGATAAAATATAGTTTACTATATATGTGTACATGGTGATCTAACTTATATTTGAAAAATGTACAGAAAAATACATGAAAGTGAAAGAACATATACCCAAAATATTAAAATACATAGGGATTTTTATTGAAAATTTGTTTATTCTTTTATTTGTTTTCTAAATTTTCAACAATAAAAATTATTGTACTTTCCATGGAAAACTATTTTTAATGCTATAGTAGGCACGAAAATGAAAAAAATTTCCTATAAAGTATCTTGCTTTTAAGGAAGTTTAGATTCTTACCGGCTTCTCGTAATTAAAGCGAGTGAAAACCCTTACTGTTTTAGTGGACTTTTTTTTCCAGAAATGACAAGAAAAGTATTTTGAGTGAATGAGCAACTTTTAAAGATTCCTGATTGGAAAGTCATCACTGGAAATAAAATCTAGAGGGTAAATCTGTGAAGGAGTCTGGCCAAGGGGAGGGAGGGGAAGCAGTGTTAGACTTTTCTGCTCTTTGCCTTCAGAGTGATTGTAATTGCACACGAGACGCGGTACACATTTATGGACGAGCGTGGAGCCCCAGTCTCTTCCTTGCTACTTACTTACTTCCTAGAGAGAAGGCCGAGTAAGGCCAACTGCTCCCACGCGAAGCTCCAGGAAGGCTCATCAGATAGGGTACCGGATGGTGGGAGAAATGGGAAAGAGCCGTTCTGAGGCCGATAATGGAGTGAGAGGAACGGGTGATGGGGCGGGCATAGCGGACAAACATAACTCAGCACGAGCTAAAATGGCGTGAAACGGGATGCTGCTCTAAGACACTTCTGCTTCTTTCACCTTTGCTTGGCAGTGCATACCTCTAAGCATGCATACTGATCAAGGAACAGAGATGCGCTTGGCAGCAGGTGCCAGCCTGCTCAGCAACTCCACCCTGCAAGCTTTCTCAGGGCCCCGTTGCCATTTGTTGCTTTTCCCTACTTGATGAATTCACTCGGTAATCACGAGAATATTGCATCTTAATGAGAACGCAGGGGAAGGCACAAGGCAGACACAAAGCGGAGGTTCTACAAACATGAAGAGATAAGAATTACACTGAAACGCTTCAGGGGAAAATGGAAAATAATGACACCATTTTGCAGCAAATATTTTTTTATTATGCAATATGGGGAAGAGCTAAGAGTGGTATAGCAAACGCACACATATCCAATTCCCAAGTTTAACAAGTGTCAACCTTTGGTCACATTTATTTCATGTTAGTTCTCCAAGGAACTAAGGTGTTGTAAACATAGGCAAAGTCCCACTGTGCTCCTCTCTACCACTGCCCGCTCCTCCCTTACCTAACAGTGACTCTTCCTCCTTTATGTTACTACATATATGTAAAAATCTACAAACAGTGTATACTGTTGTTATGTGTAAATTTTCAGTATCTATAAAATTGTCATCTTCTACTTATCCTTCCAAAAACTGGTTTCCTCATTCCACATCATTTGGATGGCACTTATTCAGGTTGCTATAGGGAGATTCAATTCATTCATCTCAACAGCTTTGAAGCAACCTGTAGATGTAACCTGTAGATGTAACAGTGTTTATGAGACCTCCCAAGGATGCATATTTAGGTCTTTTTGCTCTTCTGCTCTAAGAAACAACACTGTGTGAATATTTCTTTGTGTATCTCCATTTCACCTGCTCTTGAGATTCTCAGTAAAATTATTACCGAGTCTTAGGAATTAGGCAACTTCAGTCTTGATTAATATGGCCAAATTGTGCTTGAAAATAATTTTACAAGTTTATAAAGGATTTTCATGAGCAGGATATAAGGGTTTCCATTTTCCCACATTCCCGTCACTGTAACATTTCATGTTTTGAATGTTTTCACTGGGAGTGAAATGCTGTGATGCAACAGTTTTGTTTGTTTTAGCTTCCATTCTCCTGGTTCAAAGTAACATGACATTTTGTTTAGATGTTTATCAACCATTCAGATTTTTTCTTATGTTAAATGTTCGTTTCTATGCCTTTGGAGTCTTTGCAAGCTTTTTATGATTTGTCAAATTTTTAAAAATATTTCTTGGGAACTATCTTTTATTGGTTACATAGGTTGATACATATCTGCCAAATCAATAAACAACATAAATTTATTCACATTGCATTTCTTTTGTCTATTATCGTAGGAAATATTTGAATTTAAGTCTATCTAGCTTATAACAGTATTTCTGTTTTTTAAAAACATTTCTATTTATGCTTTGCACTATTTTCTCTCAGTTAAGAATTTCCCCCATCTTAAATCATAATGATATTCCCCCACATTTCTTTGTAAAAGTTTTATAGTTTAGATTTTCACATTTTGTTCATCTATTCAATTGAAATTTAATTTTGTGCATGGTGTGAAGTAGGGAGCTGATGTCATTTTCAGTTTATGAAAATCAATCTTTTTTTGCACTGCTTGTTAAAGAGTATAACATTCCTCTACCACTTTGTTATACCACCTTGATCTTACCACATTTTCATATGTGGGTCAGTCTGTATCTAAGGTCTCTATTCTGACTATTTCAATAGATTATTAGGTTGTTACTACGACTTTGTCATTATGGTTTCACAATAAATCTTAACAAATGGAAGGAAAACTCTCTCCCACACCTTTTAAATGCTTTGATTTTTGTCTCTTTGTTCTTTCATATGAATCTTATGATCAGCTTTTTAATTTTAGTGAAAGGATGCATTTGAAATTTGATATGAATTATGTTCAAATTATGGATTGATTTGAAGAAGCAGTTACTATATCTGAACATATGTCATAAAATGTATACTCATTTTGATTCATTTATTCAACATTTATTACTGAGTGCTTATCAAACAGTAGGCATGTCTCTAGGCATGAGCTATAACACAGAGATCCTTTTTTTTTTTTTTTTTGGCGGTACTGGGGATTGAACTCAGGACCCTGCGCTTGCTAGGCAGGCGCTTATTCCACTGAGCTATATCCCCAGCTCCCTCTAGGCATGAGCTATAGACAAAAAGGATTAAAATCTTATGTATGTGAAACATACATAAATAAATGACCTAATGAGGGTATAAATAAGCAAGCTGTAAGTTGGTCCAGTGCTAGGGTGAGGGAGATATAATTTTAATTTGTTCTGTTTGTTTGCCAGGGTTTAATCAAGAAAAAGAAAGCCATTCTAAGGATATCAATGTAAAAAATTTATTTACCAAATACTATAAGGCAGCTGAGGAGTCATATGAGAGACCAGAAGGCAACTGGGAAATCAGCAGTAGTTGGAAATTGCTCCCCTCATAGGAAATACAGAAAAAGTGTCCAGCACAGCCCTTTGTTCCCTGTAAGTGCAGTGCTCTAAGGAACCCCAAAGAGTTTCAGATGGTAGTTTGATAGGGCCATTTTTGTGTCACCTGTGGATGCAGTTTTCCATTATAATGTAAGAACTTTAAACCAGAAGATCCCCCATTTTGGGGAACTAAAGAGCAAAATATTTGTGAGCGAGTCATTATGTTTAATCATGACTTCAATCTTTTGGTTCCTAGGCTTCTCACTCTAGCTAATGGAAAAATGACACAGTGTATTGGTTTCTATTTCAAAAAATATATCCTGAAACTATAGAGATGAAAAAAATATCCGTAGTTGCCTGGGACTATAGGGGAGAAAGAGGCAGAGCAGAAAGGGCAGTCCAAATACTGTGTGTGCTACTCTGCTACTGAACATGTGCTGTTCCGTGTTTGTCTAAACCCACAGAGTACGTGACATCAAGAGTGAACCCTAATGTAAACACAAACACGGTTGATAATGTGTACATGCAGACTCAGCAGTGACTACAAATGTAACCTGCTGGGGGATTTTGATAACAGGGAGGCCCCAGGGATGGGGGAGTATGGGAAATCTGTGCTCTCCTTTTCTACTGTACTTTGAATCTAATATTGTTCTAAAAAACTTCAGAAAGCTTTTGCAATGCTGTGGACAATGCTCTATTCACGCAAGGTGCTACTGTCTAGGTGGCATCAGAAAGAGGACACCAGTCAGGGGCTGATCAGGAGACAGAAACAACTCAATCGTTTGAATAGGGAAAGTTGCCTATGAAGAAGTGTTAGCTACAGGAGGGAACTGGAATAAGGAAGTATCTAGTAAGAAGAGGTGAGAACTCTGAATAATACAGAAATAGAATATCTAAGGCATAGCTTTTAGGAATGATAGAAAAACCAAGGAAAATACCTCTTTCCCCTAGAGCTGAGCCCCCTATGGTGTTGGGAAGAACAAAGCCGTGACTAGATGGCAGCGAAATGTCCTGGTGCAGACCTTGCTGGAAACCTGCCCTCCAGAATTTGCCAGAAATTCCGGCTGGGATACTGGAATGATCCCCTGAAAAGGAAGCCAGGAAAGCTTCCAGCTACTGCTGCTGCTGTGCATGGTGCGCTGTAGGGGCCCTGGCACTGGGCAGCTGTTCACCCTGTCCACAGCAAGCGTTAGGGAGCCGTGTGCACTGTGGGAATCTGCACAGAGCACACGCCAGCAGCAGAAGGACGTCTCCTTTTTCTGTAGCGCCCCTCCGATGCACTCCACTGGCAGAAGGAAAATCTGCCGGCAGAGGCAAAGGAAGGGCAGGAAACGAAAGGTGGATTTGGAACTCCGAGGCACCACTCTGGTAACTGGCACAGGAGGAGTCAAGAAGCCACACATTCTGTCAGGCCAGCTGCTTCCTGGAGATGGAGAGCACAGAACGGGCACCTGCCTGGACTTCTTTCTCCACGCAGTGCCAGGAACACGTCTGGGAGGAAGAGATCGCATCACTGAAAAGGAAGCCAGAGAAACCAGTGTCCCCCAGACTGATCCCGGGCGCTTCCCCAGTGACCTGATGAGCTCCCACTGGGCTCCTCTTGGGCTTCACCACTTCTCACACTGTCACACGGAAAACCAAGCTTACAACACAGGAACCTCAAATGTGCTCAGAATGTATCCAAACCTTGGTAGCAGTGTTTAGCCCGTGTGGCCTTGGAGACTGAAGAGGGTACATTCTGAGACACATTTTAGGGACAGAAAATTCTTCCTATAAGCCTAGCTTTGGGGCTGTGGAAACCACACATAAATGTTGCTGCCAAGAAGCTCATGATCCCTGGGGCCAGACAAAAGATGCAGTGAACAAAGCCAGGGTACACCTCCGATACAGGTTGTGTGTCAGCTAAAGATGTCCCATCAACATGGCCTGACAGGTTCCCACAGACACCTAGTGCTTTCATAGGAATGTTGACATGGAGCAAAGGGAAACCAGACTATTTCTGAATAACATTTAAGCTTACCTAGAGAGGCAGTGCAGCCTTCTTGTTTCCTTTAGAAGTTGTTTTAAACCAGATGTGAGGCCTGCCTGTAATTCCAGCCACTAGCGAAGTTCAGGCAGATGATTGCAAGTTACAGGACTCCATTCTGGGCAACTTGGAGAGACTCTATCTCAAAACAAACAAAAAAACAAAAAAACAAAAGGGATCATGAAAACAGCTCAGTGGTAGAACATTTCCCTACTATGCATAAAGCCTTGGGGTTAATCCTCAGTAGAAGCAAAAAAAGATTGTTTTGAGCCTTACCCTGCTGAATGCAGAGACATGGAAACTACATCTATATTCACCATTATACAGTTCGTGTTACTTATATGCATATAATCTGTGTATGATATGATTGGCTGTATCTATTTTATATAGGACAATCAATAGTTCAGTCTTTATTAGAAGACTGACTTCCATTCTTCGAGGGGACTAATTTTTTCAAAACAAAAAGATTTTTTGAAACATTGTTCCTGTGGATCAAAAATATCCCATCATTCCTTCCTCATACTCACAGTCACTATGTATAAAACAGCAAAGCTAGAGGAAGATTGAGAGCCACCTCATGCACACTTCTCTCCATGGGATGCGTTGTTGATAAGCATCTTTGGGCTTTATTAGGTCCCCGAATTTCAGGTATGTGGCAGCCAACTGTTCCTCTAGGAGCAGGCTGCCTCCTTCAGGTTTCCCGCTAACTGGAACTTTGTCTTCATGTTCAGCCTAAATATTTCTTTATTAAATTCCTTCTGAAAACTTGGAACTACACCCTCGACACCACCCACAGATGTCTTTCTCCCTCGTTGTTTATTCTGTCAGCAGTTATTGCCTCATCAGTCCATCCTTTCACTTGGTGTCCAGGAAAGAAATGTGCTTTGTATTAATATCTTCACTCGTCCTTCATAAATCAATACTCGGAGTCACTTAATTACCTTTATTGCTTTTCTTTCAACTGTGTTCTATTTACTATATGTGTCACACGCTTCTCCAAACACACATTTTGAGATCCTTGGAGGTGTCAATAAAACGGCCACTGGCATTTCATAGGGTTCTCCCGGAAACTTTTTATCAATAAACTTCACTGTTGTGAGGTAAGAATAGAAAAACTTCTCATTAGATCAGGGAATTGAGCAGGCTTGCACAGAGTCAGCTACGAATGAGCACAGCACTCCCTGCAGCTTCCCTAGATAGCTGAAGGCATGTAAGGGCACAAAAGCTAGAAGAAAAGTTTGGGAAAATGTTAGCACACATTCCCGTCTTGACCAAAAGGAGAAAAACTTAGCAAAATTGATGTGGGGGCAAGGTGGTGATCATATGTCAAAAGAAAATTCCACCAAATACCATAAAAATTGAATCAGCACTAAGAAAGGTAAAAAGTGAGTATATCTTGTAAACCATGGGGTCTTGGTTACTTTTCTTTCATTGCTGAGACAAAATACCCAATGCCCAAAATGAAGGAAGGCAAGGTTTATTTACCTTCAGTTTGTGGAGGTTTCAGTCCATACTTGGCTAGTTCTGAGGCAGAGTGGCTCATGGCAGACGGCAACAGTTGATGGCAGTGGAACACAGCAAAGACAACCAGCAAAAGGGAGGAATGGCTGTCAGCAGCCTCTTTCCTTCCCTTACCTTGTAAACAGCCTACCCCCATCCAGGGGGCATGTACCTGTCACACAGTGTCCATGCCCTCCTCTTCCACAGGCTCAGGATGTGTACAAATTAGCACCCTGGCTTCCTGCTGAAACACTCAGCCAAACCTCTAGACTCCCAAAGTTGACACAATGTATCAACCATAACATTCCACCCCTTGTCAACTTGGCAATCAGACACATTTCCTTAAACCAGTTTCCAAATACAAAGATATACTTATATTAGAACCATAACACATGGTACGGTTAAATTTGCCGTTCTAGTGTTCTGCAGATAGTATTTTTTATGCCCTGTCCATGAAAGTGTGGCTACCCCAGGTTCACTGAGATTTTCTCTTTTGTTTTTTTCCTAGAAATTTTTATATTGTTGACTTCCATGTTTGTGTTCAGGTGGCAAAGATCCATCTCAAGTTTATTTTTGTGAAAGGAATGATAAAAGGATTAATGTTCGTTGTTTCTCTCATTCTGTACCTAGTTGCTCTAGTATAATTTGTTTAAAAAATACTTTCCACTCACCATTACTTTGGCCCAGCATGCTGGGAAAGAAAAGCAGTTGAATGTAGGTGTGGTCAGTTTTTGTACTCAATGTGTATTCTATTAGTGTATTTGCCTGTATTCACAGTGATACTATATCTGAGAACCACAGCTTCATAGCAAGTTTTGAAATTAGGTTATGCACATCCTCCAGTTTTGTTTTTCATTTTAAAGATTGTAGGCTATGCAAGACCCAATGAATATCTATATGATGCTTAAAGCCAAGAGAGTTTGAGAGAAATTCTCCCAAGTTAGAGAGAGGAAATATGTTAATATTATTGTCTTGAAGTCAGTGATCACAATATGTCTCTACACTGAGTAGCTTAGCTCTCTAGAGCATCATTATATTTAGAGTACATATATCATTTATCAATTGTTGATGCTGAAATAAAGGTATAAGCTTTATTTGTTATCCATTGATTCTGTAGGCTATACTCCTACTAAATTCATTATTAGTTTTAGTAGATTTACTCACAGATTTTATAAAGTGTTCAACAAATATTGCACTAAACATCTGAGATCTGGGAATAAACATATTTTTCCTCACTGTCTTGCTTTTCTTTCTTTTTATTCCCCTGTTTCCATCGGTGGCTAGTGTCCATCAGAGTGGTGATAGAGCGGAGAGAATGGTAACCTTGCCGTCTTTTGTCTTAGAAAAAAGCAAGAGGTAAATATATGGCTGGATTTTCTAAGCAACATGTTGCTAATTAAGTTTCTATACATCTGCAGTGAACTCATGTTATCAAAGAGGATGGTTAATCTGGGACGAAAGAGTCTCTCAAAGGATATAGGCTCATGGCACAGTCGCATAGATGTGCTAGTCAGCTTTCCACTGCTAAGACAAAACACCCTCAAAAAGCACTTTAAAGAATGCAAGATTTGTGTTGGCTCAGAGGTTCAAAGGTTGCAGTCCGCATTGGGTCGATCCCATTGTTTCTAGGCCGTGAGGGGCAGTACACTACAGTGGGAAGGTGCAGCAGCATAACGACATAAAGCTTCCCCTGGTTGGGGCTGGGGATATAGCTCATTGGAATAAGCGCCTGCCTAGCAAGCGCAGGGTCCTCAGTTCGATCCCCAGTACCGCCAAAAAAAAAAAAAAGAGCTGCCCCTGGCAGCCGGAAGAGGCGGGGCACCAAGGACAGAGGCGCAGCTCCGGGTGCCCTGCTCCCACCAGTTAGGTCCCGTCTTTTAATACAGCACCCTCCACGGCAGCACCAGCAGTAGAGCAAGCTTTCAACACATAAGATGCTACAAGACGTTCCACATCCAAACTATGGAATATAGAAGAAAAAGTGCTCAAGAGCCAATTTTCCCAGCTTCTAAACCCTCTCCCACCTTGAAATTCTAGCTACGTGCATAAGCAGAAGCCAGTCTTCTCTCTCTGTCCTCTTTGCACTACAGTCAGATGGAGTCCAGGTAAACAACAAGGGGATGTCAAGTAAATGTGTCCACACTATTTTATGACACATAGTGTGACTGGATAAATGAGTCTCTGTAAAGCACCTCAGAGGAAGAGTATAAAAGAAAACATAACATGGGGGGAATGCAAAATTCTCCAATAAAAAACAAAGAAATAAACATAAGCAGTTAGGGGTGGAGGGCCTAGCTCAGTAGTGGAGCACTTGCATAGCATGTATCAAGCCCTGGGTGTGAAACTCAGCATCCTCCCCCAAATAAAAATGAAACTAAGCTGTTAAAAAGATGAGGGCTGTGCTTCTGAAGAATACTTATTTAAGTGACTATGAGGAATATAGGAAGACTAAGAGCTTTCCTTTCAGTAAAATTAAAATTGATGGGCTCCATAAAACAAGCAATGAGAAAGATGGGAAGGAACCCTCCACAGAGGAAAAACTGATAGTGCTAAGAAAACCACGGCAGGGACAAATGGGACTTCTAAGGCACACAAAAAACAATAGTAAACAATCTAAATTAAGCAACATAAAGAATGGAATCACAGAGGATATTACCCAGAATTCAGAAGAAAACAATACAGAAGCAATTAGCAGAAATTTTTTTTCTCAATAATCGTTGATAGGTCTTAATAAGTAACAGGCTAACTGTTGGTAAATGATGAAAAGTGAAATATTTATTGGTGACTTTACTGAATTTTAAGAATGAATCTTCACGCATTTAGATTAGAGTTTCTTACCTTCAGCACTACTAACATTTTTAATCAGACAGCTCTTTGACTTGGAGGAACTGTCCTGTGCATTACTGGGGGTGTAATAGCATCTCAGAGTTCAGCCAGCACATACTGGTAGCATTCTCCTTTTCCCTAGCTGTGAGGGCCACAAATGTCCCTGCAGGGCAAAATCAGCCTGAGTTGAGAAATGCTGGAGTAAGTACTGTCACCCAAGAGGCACAAAGTGGACTATTTACAACATTATGCCCCAAAGACCTGGGAAGTAAGGTCAGCCCACAGAGGGCTGAAGAAAACAGGAGGTGTCCAAGAATTTGCTACTCAGTGAAGGTGTCATTCATCAACTTCTGTAGAGTCTTTAAACATCAGTGAAGGGGCTGGGGGTACAGCTCAGTGGCATAAGCGCTTGCCTGGCAAGCGCAAGGTCCTGAGTTCAATCCCTGGTACTGGAAAAATAAAAAACATCAGTGTGAAAATATGAGCACTCCAAAAGCAAAAGGGGACAAAAACTCAAGAAATGTACAAAATAAATAAGTGAAAGCCAATAAACATGAAAAGTCCAGCCTATTAAATGAACCTAAGTAAATAGGCATTTCATTTTTCAAAAAAATCAAAGAAATCAATGGAATAAAATAGGTGAATTTCTGCAGTCCAGGCAGGGAGCCCTCAAACATTTCTTCTACTGTCTAATGGGTGTTTCGGCCTTGTGCATCAAAATGTCTAAACTATATGTTTTATTAGCTCAGCTACTTACAGATTGTTTTAAAGTAATCATGAATAAAAGAAAGCTCCACCTAAAATGTTTAATTCCGTTACTGGTAATTGAGAATACCTAAACAGGACATAAAAGGATTACAATATTACTGGACAATAGAGTTCTTGTTTTAATTTTGGTCCTTTTTATTCTTTTTACCTTTTTGTGTGATTTATCTGAATTTTCCATTTTTATGTTCTGTGTTTAATATTGTTTTATAATTTATAAAAACACATTTTGAAATAAAGACACAAACTGAAGCAAATCTTTATGGAGCACTTACTGTGAATTTGGGAGTTAAAAATGAATTCGCTCCAATCACTGAAAGCCCTGTTAGAGTGAACAAGGATTTTCTGCCTGGATCCTTGTCCACCAGCCTCCTCATTCTCATTTGGTCTGACACCAAGCATACAGTAGTTCAGATTCCAGAAAATCACCCATCAGGTTATCATAACAGTTATTATAGTTGTGAGCTGCATCCAGACACCAAACTTGCCAGGAAATTCAGCTAACAGTTACAGGACGGAGGACAGTGATCCCCACAGGTCCCACAGTTCACCATTCGTTTCAAAGTCTCCCATGAAAAACTTTTCTCAGTTACATGAGGATATCTAAAGCACTGCAGTATGACTTACAAAAATTAAATTGGCAAAGAATGTGGCCATAAAATTGTCTAATGTGTTCCAGGGGGCTGGTGGGGAGATTACTTAAAATAGCCAAGGGCAAGAGCAATTTAAAATCGGATGCTGAACAGTGGCCATTTTCAAAGCTGTCGCAATCTTGTGTTGGGTGTGGAACATTTCAGTTCAAAGGCTGTAGTCCAGTACAGAATTCGGCAGTGTGAAGTAAAAGGCCAGACGAATCTTTGCCAGAGTATCTAACAAAGAAGTCAGGATCCCATGTCCAGCCCAACTCTCTCCTCACACACAAAACAATGGTTCCTTTTGCCCTAGAAGGGCAAACCAGTCACTTTTCTGCTCTTGTCATAGTAGCTAATCAAATTATCTTTGCAGAGCTCATACAATACCTTCCTTCTGTCTCTGGAGCACGGTTTTACTGTTATCCTTGATTCCTCTTTCCTCTAGAACTCAGCTCTAAGATAGGTGGAGTAGCTATAGAAAAAACATACCCAGGATGCATTGCTCTTGGTTATTCCATAAGGTGATTCCTAGAGTGAGATAGTAAAGACACAACAGATTCAAAACAGATTCCATGAGTCAAAAATGAAATCTTTGCATTTTCAACCACAGGTGTTTGTACTCATTTGTTGTAGCAGCATAATCTACTCAAGGCTGACTGATATACGGGCAGGGCTTCTACTACAGACATGAACGGATGTGAATACAAACATGTTTCCAGTGTAGTACCTGGCATGAAGCTGATACTTAAAAACGTTTGAACAAATATGTGCAGGGAAGAGACCTAGTTTGCAATGCCAGCTTTTTCATTTTCTAGCTGAAAGGTCATCACTTCATTTTATCTGCAAGTAAGGATACAATTAGACACTTGATTTGTCATAGGTCTTGTGATAAAAGTATTTGTGAAAGCACAGAAATGTTATAAAATATCGGGTAAATAAATATACCTACTTAAATCAGTGAGGACAAGTGTTAATTTCACGATATTTATTTGGGGGATTTTCTCATCTTTTATTTTCAGTTAAGACACAAGGTGTAAAGTTTTCTCTTACCGCCAAACAAAGCAGAAAGTGGAGAAATGGAAGTATATATATAGGTCAAGAAGACCAAAGTTTAAACCTGGATAAGTTACCAAGTGCATATTTGCCTGTAAGCAAGACACATTCCTTCTCTGGGCCTCAGTTTATTTAAGTATGAAAGAAAAGAATCATACCAGATTGCACTTGACTGCCTTTTCAAATCTAACATTCTAAAATGATTTCATTTGTTCCAAGATATCATGAATTTGGGCCCTACAAAGCTGTAGTGGTAAACTGATCTATGACTGCACAGTCTTTGGTTGGTGCAATCTCTGCCAACATTTCTAGATGAAAAGTGAACAGCGGTTGACTATCCAGCTGCTTCCAAATATCCAGTTGTTTGGCATGGAGGCCCAGCTCATGAGGGACTGACCAATTGGCTTCACTTTTCATCCAGGCATTTGGACTTCATTTTGATTCAGCCTGTCTTGCAGACCTGGAAGAGAATCCTGCAGTATTATGCCAACCAAGGGCAGGTGTAGACTTGGAGCTGTTTTCTACACGTGGTCCTTCTACAGTTGAGAAGGTCAGTGATGCTTTCGCGATATCCCTTCAGTTGGTCGTCTCTGATCTTTCAGCGTGAGTCAAAGATTCATGACTGTGGATGCTTTAAGCCCTAAAAAGATGTGGTGATAAATGAAATCAGCAGTTTCACTGGGTTAGTCAAAGCAATGGATAAAAAGGGCGAACATCTGGAGAGAGCCTCTCCAGTTTGGTTATCCTTCTTTCTTTTCTGCTTAGCTCTGGGCATGCCTCTAAGTTCATTTCCTGGTCTTTAGCTCTTTTTACTTATCACCTTCAGAAAATTTGTTTATTTTATAACTTCAGTACTTATCTTAATCATAAATGTAGAGGGAGGATGGGAACAAATCTAAACTGGCCCAATACTCCAAAGCAATGTTTTTACAGCCAGTGGGGAGACACATTGCAACCTCTGAAAACATAGAATAGTATTCAAATACCCACAACATGGTTCCATGTGTTGTTAAGTATAATATCTTTATATTTATTTGCTTATATGCAATATAGTCAAATTACGCCAAGATAGGAAATAAAGAAATAAAGACTATTTGTTTATTTTAACAAGTATTCTTCGAGCACTGCATCACGGTCCTTACTAATGAGGTAATACCGCAATGTGGAATACCAAGCAGTCCCCAAACTCAGTGTTTTAAAGCAATAAATATTTATTAATTACTTGAATATACAGCCCAACAATTGGAGCTGTGCTCAACTGGGCAGATTTTCTAGTCTTACCTGGATCACTAGTGTACCAGTGAGCAGCTGTGTTAGCTGACAACTGTCCTATGTCGGCTACCAATGCAATGCTTATCTCTCTTCCACATCCTCTTGTCTTCCAGGAAGTTATCAAGGTTAGACACAAAAGTGGCTAGCAGTGTTCCAGGAGGAAATGCAGGGAGGTAGAAGGCCACTTGAGGCCTGGGTTTGTGAACAGCACAACCTGATTCCCATCTTGTCCTACAGAGTAAACAAGTCAAATTAAGCCTAGATTAGGGCAATATGGACATAGACTTGTAGATGTAAAATTACACCTGCGATATTGGAGAGATGGAAAACTGAGACCATTCCTGCAAGCAATTCATCCCTCCCCCGCAGATTCACTCTCCCTTTCTCCACTCTGATTCCGTGCCCAAGGAATGGAGTTTTATGGGCTCTTGCAGTGATGCCCCTTTCCCATTCTTGTCTGGTTAGGTATAACCAAAGGGAACTGGAGTGCTGTATGACTGCATCAAGAAAGAAGACAGTGAGTTTGTGCCCTGATTTCCTCATGCTGTTTTTTGTTTGTTTGTTTGTTTGTTTGTTTGTTTTTGTACTTTTCTTATGGCCACCAGGGGCAGATGGCAGGCATTAAATGGAGTCAGGAGTGGTGGGGAAATGGGAAGTTGGGTATACTCTTCTGCTGCATGGGTAGAGGAGATTTTTCTGTGGACAGGTATTTTTAACACAGAACTGAAGGTTGTGAAGGAAAGAACTACGCAGGCCAAAAGGGTGAAGTGTGCCGCACAGAAGGAACATCCTGTGCCCATGCACTGGAGACAGACCCTCGTGGGTCACCAAATCCAGATTTCCAGGAGCTGGCAAAACGACTAATGAATATCTTCTCAACCCCTAACTCAATATATGCCCAAGTAAAATGATCATCTTTTTATTCTCTTCTAAGTCTTACTGTCCTGTTCTCGTCAGTCTCAGGATCTTCTGCATTATAACCCTCAGAATCATTCTGGAGCTGCTCTTAGTCAATATTTGTGTGTATTTATAACTGATGACTTAACTTAGAAATGGAAGTTTCCTGCAGTTTTCACAAAGATTCTCTGTGCCGTCTTCATCTTATCTGAAAGAGAGAAACAGATGATATGTTGGAACAGGAATGTAGGAGGGATGAAATGAAACTGTATGAACGAATTTGTTTGGCATAGTTTCTGGTCCAGTACATGTTCATGTCTTTTGTGGATACATGTGCTATTTAAAATGAATCCTATTACTCTGTGTTAATGGTCTTATATGGAAGTAGCACACCGGAAGTAGTAACTGGAGCAGATGCCGTCAGGATGCCACCCTACCTTCCGGGTCCTTTCCATTCCTTTGGTCTTCATTGCTGCCAACCAGCACTCCCTGCCTCTCTCTGCCTGGTGCCTTTCTCTAGAGCCACAGCAAGCTGCTCCTCTGTCTGCTGAACAGCGAAGCAACAGTGCTGGGAAGCTGGCAACATCTGCGTGAAGCCCTCGGCCAGTGACTGATAAGGATGAATATCCATCAGTCTCTCCAGTTCTCTTGCCTCTCACATGGGACAAGTATGAGATCTTAGCATTATACTATCTGCCAGTTTCCCCTTGGAATTAGATTTAGTTGCCCACTGTAGTATCTGATTGAACAGCTGCAATGGAGAATCCATGTGAGTCATTTGTAGTAAAATGGATGTATCTGGAGGTCACAACACTATGTGAAATAAATTAGACACAGAAAGTTAAATATGGTGTGCTTTCTATAATGGAATAAACCCCAAACAAAAATAATTTAAAAAGCAAAATATGGGAAAGATAAATGATACTAAACAGAGAGGTAGACGTTACGGAGAGAAGAGGGAAATGGGAAGGTTGGAAGGCAAAGATGAAGTAAAAATGATGAAATGGGGTATGTATGTCTACGGATTCCCCAAGGTGAATGAGGTAACAGTTGATACACTGTGTCAACTTGAGAAGTTTAAGAGTTTAACTCTGCACAGGACCAGGGCACTCACTTTGTAAACATCCTCATCCCTGCAGGAGGAGGCACTGGGGATGGTGTGAGTGCTGCGGCCCCCCTGGGGTGGCAGCCAGCCTACAATATAAAGGAGGAAAAGAGGCTTGCCCCACCTTTCTGCTCCTGCTGCTTTTGCTGTCTTAGCCTCCTTGAGGTGTTGCTAACCTGCCTTGGAGCCAACTGATTACAGACTGACACCTCCACAAACTGTGGGCTAAATAAACCCGGTCCTTCCGTAACTGAGTGTTAGGTATTTTGTCTCAGCAATGAGAAAAGAGTAACCAAGATAAATGTGATAGTATACATTGAAAAATTTACTTTCAAAAATAATAATAATGATAATGGTAACAGTAATCAATAAACAACTTTGTCTTTGTTATTCCTCCCTTTCTATACCATTTCCCCTGATTCCTTGGGGGTATCCCTTGCATCTCTACACATACAAGGTCTCCAAATCCTGGAGTACAGTCTACTTCTAGGGAAGCCAAGCTAAAGTAAAGCTAAATCACATGCAATATCCTGTGATAAAAGCTGAAGATTCCCTTCCTCTTTCTAAATCTTACTCCAGAGGGACTAATTTTATTCACTCCTGCTTTTAGCTCTTTTTATGGTGGCTTCATACCTGTAGATGAAAAGCTTTCATATGTGTCTTCCAATTTATGGTTGTTTTAGACCATATCTGTGGACATCTTCACATGAAACAATATTAAGTCACTCATGATACTACCTTCACTCTTCAGCATTTGACATGTACATTTTAATATGTGGTTGTTATGGGCTACACTTGTTTTAAAATATATTTCCATGTCTATTTCTCAATAAATGAACATTAGATAATCTATCCTAACTCCCCACTTAGTCCCACTGCATTTTCCACCCACACTTCCTTTACCCATTCCTTGTCAACTATAACTTTATTATGTGCAGGTTTTCAGTACTTATTTTCCTTTCTATGGCCTTAACAGGGCTTTCCATGCTGTCCATAAACATGTTTGACGGTAGGAGAGAACACAAATGTCAACAACCTTGACACAGAAAAGTGTACTTGGCAGAAGCTGAGCAAATATATATAAAATTATGTGGGATTATGTTTTCCATTTCTGTAAGTGCTAAATTATAATATCTAGTCACAAAAAATATTGCTAAAATGAAATGCACTCTTTTATTTTAGGCTCCATGAATTGCTTAATATCATACTGTGTTTTTCATTTGTTTCACTATTGCATCATTACTGTTTGGTAGTTGTGTGTGCCTTTTTGGTTTGTATTGTTTCTCTGGAGAAACTCATTGACTTTCTTTTTGTTGATTTAATTTCCTTTACTGTGCCCTCATTATTTTTCTCAGCTCAATCCAGAATTCTTTTTTTCCTGCAAATGTTTCTCTTGTGCTTCAATCTGTGTCCTCAGGACATATTTCTAAACTCTGGAAACCTGGCAGTGATGACAGCAGCATAGGTGGTAGACTTTCTAAAACATTCTCATAAAAATAACTAGAACAGCTGGGTAGCAAAATTAAAAACTCATGTATAACATTTACAACAATTCTAAATGATAAAATACTCCACAAATTCCAAATTATAAGCTGGAGCAAGAGCAGCAATAGTCCCAAAATTGATGGTGGATTTTAATCCCCACTGAGAGGTATGAGGGTGGAAATTGAATCCATTATAGTGATGGAGACCACTATGAAGCAGCTCTGAGCAGGACTTAAATTAACTAATTGGATTCCATAGTCCACTAGGCCCATTGCCTGGACATGGGCAGTGGACTCAAAGTAAATGGATCTCTGTGAGTCACTGATCCCTACTGAGGCCCGTAACAGTGGGTGAGGCCATGAAGCCTCAAAGGATAGGACAAGATTGCAGCCACAGACACTGGGATCTGAGCTCAACTAGATAAAGATGATAGCCTCAGGCATCTCACTCCTGGGTGGATTAATTTAATATCTTATATTGGAGAAGCCCTTGAGTGGTTCCACCCTTCTTGAGTATTCCCATTCCTTCTTCTGATAACTAAATAAATAAGAGCCACCCAGAAAAGGTGCTGGTTTTAGTCCTGAGAGAATCTCACGTTCTGTGAGAGAGGTTTGATCCTCCTGGAGCCCTGAAATCATTCCATTTGCCTCTTTTATTTAGCCTTTGCTGTACACTCGTTTGGGAGATTGTGGACCTGATTAGGCTGCAATAACTAAGGGACACTATTAACCTGATAGTATAGTGTTTAGAGGCAGAGTCTTTGAGAGGTGATTAGGACTGCCTAAGTTATCAGGGTATGGACCCAGGACTGAATACTCATTGCTTTATAAGAAGAGGGAGCCAGGTGTGGTGATATATGCCTGTAATCCCAGCACTCTGGGAGGCTGAGGCAGGAAATCATTAATTTGAATTTAGCCTGGGAAACTTAATGACTTAATACGACCCTGGTTTTTCAAAAAAGAAGTATGAAAGTTTAGGAATATACCTGAGTGGGAAGACCCCAGGCTATAACTGTATAGCAGGAGTCTCCCAATACTCCAGGGGACAAAAGAGGGAACGAGACACACTCTTTTCTTTCTAACTAGCCCGGCTTATGATATTATGCTGTTGACAACAGAAAGGAAACTAAAACAGACCCCACACTGAAGGGAAATTTATGAAAGCTGAATCAAACTTGAGCAATTTCAGAATAAGAAGAAGAAAAGAGTAGATCTAAGTAAAAGTAAGACAGGGAGAAGGGCAGACACTGTGTTTTTATCACAATCAGAAAACAATTATGCAGAAAACACTCTGAAGTTGGAAGATGTATCTGAATGAACATGCCTCTAAAAAGTTCAGGAAGAATTATTTTAACTTAAATTAGGTACCAGACAAGTGTCATGGTTCAATTCCATAAACAGTAAGGTTTTGAGAAGAAAAAAGAGAAAAAACAAGAATAGTCCCTCTAGACAACGAAAGCACCCTAAAAAGAAATATAAATCACAATTACAGAAACCACAAAGAGGGGCCAAAGCTCACGAAAAGATTAGACATGGGGAGGGGGACTAAACCAGAAAAAACACCAAAGCAAAAGAACATTAAAGATAACATTATTAGAAAACACAGGTTGAAAAGATGATAGTTTTAATAGAAAAACAAACTGAATTGATAGTGGCAATTTTTAAAGATAGGCAAAGAAGACTTATGCTACAGAGAACATGATTCCAGTTAATAAATGATGACTAACTGAAAGAATCTCACTGCTTTACGACCCTGGTGAAAAATAGACTTTAAACACCAAATGCTTTTATTTGGCCTATGAAACGGACAAAAGGAGATCTTGTAGGCCTCCTGAAGGGACAGCACAGCGCCACCTGGAACCTTGCCAGGGCGGTGGAACCCGGGAGTATCACGGGCTCTGGATCCAGCGGATGGTGTGCTAGAGGGGTAGAGGGCAGAGGAGAACAGCACGTGACACTGTGTGGTAGATCATAACACACAGCGCCCACCCTGTGAGACATCCTGCAGGGCAAATGGTTTCTTTAACAGATACATTGTAATGAAAGGAAGTGTCTAATGATTTTTTGTTTTAGTGGACAAAATTAAATTCTAGCGTTGGGGCATACACTGTGGTGATAAACCATAAATATGAACAACATCAAGATAGTAGCTGCTTCTACAGGAAGGCAGGGTGCCATGAGTAGGAAGCTATACACAGTGAGTAGCTTGGGGTCACTGGCATATCTTTGCTCTGACTTGGGTGATGGTGAGAGGGCTGTGCACCTTCTAACAATTCAGAAAAAAAGTGTGTTTTTTCATGTGTTTCTGGGTCTGTGCATCTTATTTGGTAAAACTTGTTTTGGAAAAAGAAAAGAATCTCCCTGCAGAAGAGGTTAATATGGAAAAGAAAATATTTTTAACAGAAAATGGTAGGGAGACTTTCAATAAAAATTTTTAAGTTAAATAAAATGTTATTTAGTTAAAAGTTATTTAATCATGATGACAAATACACTAAAATGTGAATACAACTTCTTTCCCTGTCTTGTTATCTATTGTACATTTTGGGTTTTGTTCACTCTTTCATGCTCTTGCCCCAGGGAGCAATTGCTCAAAGGAAGGGACAAGAATGAGGGAAAGCAGAAAAAGAAAGGACTGAGGCTTCACACCTACGTCGTATCTATCTCTCTCTATGCGGGTCGGTGGCATAACTGTACCGCTGGTGTCTGATGGTTGGTTGAGAGGATCAGTTAATAATTAAAAGGTTTTTTGAAAATATATTTTGACCGATTTTGCATGCTTATATCCCATATTCTGAGCAATTTATGTGAAGACAACAATTTACAGTATAACAACCATTGGTGAATTCCTACAGTCCTGTCTAGTGAAACTGCATTGTCCCTAGCGTTCTTTTAAATTATTATTTTCTTATTCCCTTTAATGATTTGATCAATCTTCTATTCTTACATCTGGTAATCTGAGCACCTTCGCTGAAGATAAAAACATGTAATATAACAAGCACTGTTAATGCCTGTCATTTGGTTTGAAACCCTGTATCATTTTTAATGTCCTTGTGTTGTTTTGTTTGCATTTTGCTATTGTTCTTTTTCTGTACTATTTTCTTTAAAATAAAAAAATCGTGAATACAAATTATCTTTCTTATCAAGGACTCAGTGACTGTTTTAAACGCCTTTATCTTTTCTAGAATCAGGTGAATAAAGAGCATGTATTTTCTTTGCTAGACACTTTGTAGGAGACACAAAGTCATTGTTTCTGTGTGTGTGGTCTTCGTTGTCTCTTTTCTTTTTCTCTTTTGGTTTGCAGATGGGATAAAGAGCAGAAAAAGACGATACTACAACAGTTTGAGAAGATTTTTCTTTATCAGCTTTGTGGAATGAAGAGAATTATGAAATATTTGTTGGCTAGACTTTGGACAAGAAGAGTAAGAGACAGTAGCATAGTGAAGACTCCCCTACGCTTTAAATTAAGCAGTGTTTTTGCTTGGGTGATTTATCCCGTTTGACTCTTTCGTAAAGGGAAGATGTCCTGGCTGGTTGAGAGAAAGGAGGGAACCCTTAGGCAGCCTCTCAGAGGGGCTTGAAGAACAGCCCCCCCCCCCCCAGTTCAGGCATCCTCACCCCTGCTTTCCTGAGCAGCACACAAGAGGAGGTGAAGGCCGCCTTGGTGCTGAGAATGCTGTCATCCCATTGGCAGGCTCGGAGACCTCCTCCCACTTCCTTACAGCCAAACTGCCCTGTGCGCTATGGAAAGTGCACTGTGGCTGGAGATCTCCACCGGCTACAAGTTAGGAGCTCTGCCCTGACCTACAGTAGAAACTATAGTGTATTCAAATTCGAGTAGATGATTGAAAAACAAGGACCGGACGCTTTAAGAGAAATTCTGTTTTTCAGAAACGGTGATGTCTGGAGCCAATATTAGAGCTCGCCGAGTGTATGAGCCTCTTCCTGACTGACCGTCACGTGGTGGAGGGGACACTTGGGGGTTAAATCTGCGGCAGCGGAGGTAGTCGCACCGCAGAGGAGTGGATGCTGTGCCCCCGCTCCTGCTCCTGCAGCTCGTCCCCCTCTATTTCTTGCTCTCCCTTTCTTTTGAAGATGACTATTGTTCTGCACACACCAGCGCACCAAAAACCAACACAGAACTCAACACAGTGGCAAAGCAATCATCGTATCACTTTACTTCGCGCACTTAAAAATCAGTTTAATCAGGGCGGTAATGACAACTCCTACTTCCAAATGCTGCTTTTATTTGTGGTATAAATAATTTTTTTTTTTTTTTTTTTTGCGGTACTGGGGATCGAACTCAGGACCCTGCTAGGCAAGCGCTTATTCCACTGAGCTATATCCCCAGCCCCTGTGGTATAAATAATTATCAAACACTTACCACTTACCAGCTGCAGTAAAGGTAATGAGGATACTGCGGTGAACAAAAGATTCCCTGTTCCTGGCTCCAAAGGGACAGATAGGGAAGATAAAACCAAGCAAACAAAGAATTATAAAAAGATCTGTTCTCTAAAGGAAGAGTTTGGGGGCTTGGAGTTTACAATGAAGAAACCTGACTGAGATAGGAAGGTCAGGCAAGGTCTCTTTGTGAAGAGGCGATCAGGACGTGAAGGAAGAGAAAGTGTGTGACGTTTGTGTGTGTGTTTAGCTGGAGAGGCAAGAACAAGCAGGAAGGCCTGAGGCAGGGGAAAGCGCCACATCGTGAACTTGGTACGGTGCTTCAGTGCTTCGGGTACTGTAGTGTGCACTTTCCCTTCTGAGCAGAGGGAAGCCTCCAAAGAGAAGGAAATGTTAAGCATTTTTCTGCCAAAGAAAAGGCAAGGACGTTCCTTCTCACTGCTGATGCCACGATGGTGGATGCAAGGAAGCTGAGGAAGAGGGCCCAAGACATTAACGGCAGGGCCACCGCGGACATTTGGTGGCTAATAAATGAGATCCCATGCATTAAGTTCTTAGCACGGTGTCTGGTGTACAGAAAAATCTCAGTAAGTACTAGACATTACTACTATTAATTACAATTGTCTTCAGCACTGAGTTTCCAGTGTCTGTCTTGTGAAATAAGGATAATAGCCACCCCAATGTATAAATACCAAACAGGAACCATACCCGAAACTATAAAGCACGAATAATTTTTGTTAGCAGAGGGATATGGCCGGTGGAGGGGCCTCGTTTCACTTTCATCTCAAGAATATTTTCATGAATGTGGGAATTGTTCTTGGCTCCCAGAAAAAAAAATACATCCCGCGCACATGGTTGACTTAGCTCTGGAAGTACAACTGGCTGCCTTTGTGTTGACACAGTGCTTTTCTTCCTCAACACTCACCAGACCTTGTGCATAGGAAGAAATGTGTCTGCCAGGAATCGCCTGTGAATATCCAGCCCAGGCACATGTGCCTTGGCCAGATTCCACGCCACAATTGCCAAGACATCCAAGCCTTTTTAAAGTAGCAGCACTGCTGGTTTAATGATGTACTGATGGAAGCTTTTAGAAATGTGTGCTTTCCATGGAGGTGTCCTTCCTCTGCTCCCTGTTTTCTGCAGGTGGCCCCTTTGTGTCAACTCCCAGCCACTTCTTTCTCTTATCATTCAGGGAAGTTACTTGTCTTCTCCCTGCATTTCCGGTTCCAGAGTCCTTTATATTTCCTGTGTCTCTCCTTATCCCAACCGTCTGCATGGTGGAAAGGGAGAACATTTTTTTTTTTCTGAAAAAATCCTATGGAACAAAATATTTCCATGAGCCAGAAACAAATCTGGCAACATTTATACCTGGGCAGTGAGCAATTTGACTCTGTGACCGGAAATGGTTTGCTTCAACACCTGAGCTTTTTGTTTTTTTTTAATGACCTTATTTTAATGGTTTGCTTTTGACAAATCGTGAACTTCCGCTGAAAGGAATACATGTGACACCTCATTCCTCTGGCTGGTGACAGGAGTTTATGAAGTCTGCCATGTAGAGTGAAGGGGGGTGAAAAGCAACCGTGAGAAACGAAGAGGTGGTGCCGGTCTGAATAAACGCTGATCCCTGCCGGAGGTGAAGGTCAGTGCAGGAACATCCTTTCTGTGACTGGGAGAGGAAGGCTCCAGGGAAGGAGGGTACCTTGAGGCTGCAACCAGACTAGAATGAGAAGAGAAGCAGCCAGGAGGACCCGCCAGGTGCAAAAGGTCAGACAAAGAAGCCTCTAAGCAGGTGTAGCTGAGAGATGAAAAACACTCCAGGTAAAGAGACGTGAATAGTGTGGTGGGCTCGGGGCTTGGTGCGGAACTGTCAGATACTGGGCCAGAATCCAACAACAGGCAGAAGGCTGTGTATCTGCAGGAACACACATGAGATGGGTATACACACGTGCACAGAGGCACAGGAGCAAAGAAAGCCGGTGCTCCTGCGGGCGTCTTTCACACAGTCAAAGCAGGTGTTAGGCAGCCGCACGAATTTAATTATTCACTTTGGAGACATGAAGGGCTCAGTGATAGGTCTTTCTGGAGGTCATTGTGAAGGAGACAGGAAATAAATGAGTAAACAGGATAAATGAGTAAGGTAATGCAAGTCTTGTGAATCATCCGACACAACCTGTCCATTAAGGGATCTCTGTTTTCCTGAGAACCACCATTTTGTAATGATGGAATCAGACAGACTGTGACTGGGAACACACACATACACACACACACACACACACACACACACACACACACACATCCCTCTGTGCCTTACTTTCCTTATCTGTTAAGTGAATACTGGGGTGTCTTCCATCAGAATGGAAGCACCTGACTCCTCCATGAAACTGAAAGTCTGAACTCAGCCATTTCTCAAATAAGCAAATGAAATGCTACCCCACATGCCCTTGCTTGTCTGGTATTTGAGATTACAGACCACCAATCTGTCTCCCTTGGAGCTGGCCTAGCATACCCTCCCTTTTTGCAAAGTGTGCCTGTAGACTCAGTATGATGTGAAAGATTTTCCTGCTGAGCTTCGTATACTGCACAAGTGGCAGGTGTGTGTCATAGAGGTGGGGACCCTGAGTTTGTGGAGCTGGGGCTTCAGAACACATACAGGCTCATAGGAAAGCAGGTGCACTCTCCGAGACAAAGGGTGAGTTTTGTTTCTGGTGATGTGCTGGAGGCTTGAAAAAATGAGGTGCTGTGTAAAACTGTGCCTGGGGGAGGTTTTCTGCTTTTTTTTGTTGTATCTTTAAGTCATATAAGTCATAGTCAACAATGTAAAAAAATTGACACAATTTAAGGTATCATATGGCCTATTTTTTTCCATGACTCCTAAACTTTCCAAAAACAATAAAAGTTGGAGTTCTTTCAGCTAAGGGTTCTTTGCCTTCTTTCAATTACCCACCCATCTCAAAGGGCCATTCATACTACAGAAGGCTTTGCATTGATAAGATTCCTGGATGGCTGACCCCACAGTAGTATTTGGAGGATTAAACTAAATGTGATAGGACATATTAAGCGCTTAAGTAGAAAAGACACAAACGATAGTTGGTTTTTCCCTGCACCATCCTTGGGTTGAATCTGACCCTTTCTTCCCTCAGTCCTAGCAGCACGTCCCCTGAATCTCTAGTATGGATTATTTCCTTCCACTTTGTTCTCTGTCAGCCTTCCTGCTGGACTGTATGCCCCTAGAGAGTATGGGTCAGGTCTTATTTATTTTTACAGTCTTCCTAACCAAATTTAACCAAAACATCTGGAAGAAAAAGGCCCCCATCGTTAAAGCTGTCTATATCTTGACCAGAATTCTTAATAACTCTAGGGGCTTTGACAATTCTTTGTTGCTTCTCTGGTTTTTGAACCTTATCTCAAGTCTAACCTTTATCTCTACTCCTCAAAGTAACAGAAAGTGCAGTCTATGTCCTAATTTAAATTCAAATTAGCTTGGTCTTGGAAACGCTTTGAACTCTTGGTGATAGGCTCTAGGGGAGAGGAACTGTGATATGTCAGAAAACCTTGGACAAGGAGAAGGGAAATACCCTTCAGTAGGGGACACTGAGGTCTCCTTCTTGTATTACGATCTCCTTCTTGATCACAGACAGTTTTTTGCTCTCAGGCACAGCTGGTATTTCACCTATGCCTTCTCTAGAAGAGAGCTTCTCAGAGTGGTCCCTGGACTGGAAACACCATCAACTTGAAACTTGTGAGATGTTCTCCATCCTCAATTCTGACCTGAATCAGCAATCTGCACGTCACTTAGCAGCCCAGGAGCCTTGAAGCACTCTTGGTTGAGAACCACCAATCTTTTAACACTATTTGGGCCAGAATCAGACTTCCCGCACAGTGGTTTGCTCTTCTATGAGATAGTAACAAAGAGGAGGGTACAGATTTGACAGTCTGTTTTGCTAACTGAACTCCACATGAGTGAGACTAACCAGGCCTATCTCTTGCCATCTCTAGGTTCAGGGGGATGTTTTCTAAATTCTTTGCTTAAACCTTTATTTCCATATACCTTAGTGAAATTTCAGTAGAACAAGACTAGAGAAATACCAATGTAAACCTCATGCATTCTCTGTTGAAAGGAAGTTCATCCCTCCTTTTCAGGCGAGAGGAAATCTGTTTTCTTATTATTCTTCGCAAGATCTGTCTGGCACACAGAGCACTCTGAAATACCAAACCAGGATATAAAATCTACTTTCTTTGCAGCACATAAGTGGTAGAAATCTGAGGCAAATGGGAAGTAGGGGGAATAATTACAGTGATCATGAACTTAGTTTGTTCTACAAATGTGGAAAAGTTGGCCATGTTAGTGTTTGGGAAAGATCGCTGCAGTTCTTTGTCCCCTGATGCAGGATTTACAAACAAAAACAAAATTTTGCCAGACACTTCAGTTTTCAAACCAAATTGTTGGTAAGCAAAAGCATTTGTGAATCGAGACACTCCTGTATAAGTGTTCAGACCCCACTTAGGACAAGTTTATGTCAGCTGTTCTTCATTCTTGCTTTGACAATTCTGTAGTCCAGACTTGAGCTCCCCATTCCCCAGCAGGTCATCAACAGGAGCTCATGTGCTCAGAGTAGAGGAGCAGTGGGTCTGAGCACAGGCTGCTCCCACCTTCCACATGCCTGGGCTGAGGAACTGGTCTAGGTGCACCCTGCACTGGTCCTGGGAACACAGTCCCTGTCCTCTGACTGCTGACAGTGTGGCTGAGACATGGACAAGTAGGCAGAAAATTACATACAGCAGGCTACGTCTCGCAACTGTTGTATGTAGGGATGTTCGGACATCTGATCTGGTGAGAGAATTGGTGAAAATTTTCCAAAGGAAGTGACTGAAATCCAAAAGGTAAGCACAAGTTTGTCAGTGAATATGTTTTTTTTTTTTTTTATTGGTACTGGGAATCAAACTCATGACCTCAGGCTTGCCAGGCAAGTGCTTATGCTGCTGAGCACTGAACTACATTGCTGGCCCATTAGTGAATATGTGAGTGGGAGTGTTAAATTGAATTAGGTTTGGACTAAAGCTTCCTCTACACACATTTTAATTTTGCTAGGAGGGTTTCCCCATACATAATGAACCATAACCTAACTTGATGTATAGAAAGACTATAACCTAATCTCTGAGTAGACTCTTGCAATAAGAAACTGAGTCTTAGCCAGTCATTTCAGTTGAAACTCTAGTCAATCAGAAACTGAAAGCTACCAAAACATAACCTTACAAGGTAAATGCTGACTCTTAATGTATAAAGGAGATGAATATATATCTCAATGTTAGTAGGAACAGAGGGTTTTCATGTAAAAGAAAAGAGGTACTGATATAAAATAACAGAGGAAAACACCTGTATTATTAAACTTCAATTTGAAATATTGGCATGAACTAATTTTTAAAACATACATTTTGCACTAGTTCACACAGAAAATTCTAAGAGTAACAATATATTCTTAACAATGAGCACCATTAATACCTAAATTTTGTGTTCCAAATACCTTCTTCAAGAGATGTAGATAAGTGTCCTCTATGAAACTTCTAATCCAGATCTAGATCAGGGAAAGTATAAAGTGAGGCTGGTATATCCTGATTATCTAGAAAAAAGCTTTTTTCAGTCATAATGAGGTATGTTAACATGAAAGCCAGTGGTTCCCACTAGCCAAATTCAGTTTATGAGAAGCTTTAAAGGGAGCACTAGCTGTAACTGCTAAGAACATGATAAAAAAGATAGAAAACTGAGAGGGAAAGAAAAACTTAAAACTCATTTGCTGCTATTAAAGGTAATAATCATGCCAAATTCTTATTCTAAAAATTAATAACTAAAAGGAAAAATTAAGCATTTGCCTTGCTTTTAAAGGAAGACACTATAGTTATAACTAAAGAAACTATATTTTGTTAATGATGGAAATCTCTTCTCTATTGAAAAACATTTATTACAAATGTGGAAGGAATAATAGAATCCAGAAATCATCATTTGGAAATCCCCAGTGAAATAATAAATGCAGGCTCATATAAACAGGAGCTGATAAAACCCTTATATTAAAAGTTGATATGGAGCAGAAGATACTCACATGGTACCAAAATTCTCCCCACAGATAGCATGGTAATTCCAAAGAGGGAGAAAGAATTTTAATCAATGATCAACTTAGCAGTACTATGCGTAGGACAAGCTACCTATTTTACATATCTTCTGATATAATGTGTTATGCAATACGAAGTCACCTGTGAAATATTCTTGCAAAAGACGTTCCAACTTGAACCTAGCTAATCCTTCAGAAGTAACTTTTGGTCTGAAGAAACAATAATGGATAGAGGGAGAGGTAAACGATACTTTAGTGAAATAAGACCACAGAGCCAGAACTTGACATAGTCTATGAGGCAGTGGACTTGATCTCTTTCTAAAAGGCAGCATTTAAAAATAAAATGTTTAAGGTAGGGGGATGACTTGGATTTAAAAAGACCAAAAAATATAGGAGCTAACTATAAATACTGATGAGGTCCCGAATCACTGAAAGAAAAGGCACTTGGAGAAATTTGCCAATTGACTGGTATTAGGTTATTTGAAAAAATTTATGTTAGTTTTCTGAAGTAGGATGATCATGTCGCAGAATGTAAGAGAATGCCTACGCATAGGGGATTCTTGCTGAAGAATTTAAATGTAAAAGGGCTGTCTGCAAATGTCTTTAAAATGTTTGAGCCAAAACTAAGAGGGCAGAAAAAGCAAATACTGTACAATTTTACAATGCTTCCATTAACATGTGTATATATTTGAAAATTTTAAGTCTAGAATTTGAAAATAGAAAGACCGATCTCTAAGTTTATCAATTGGACAAGTATTTTAATAACATACTCAGAAAGCTCAATAAAACCAGGGAGAGGAGGTAGGCTTGGTAGACTGAAGCAGCAGGTCTTAGTTGAGGAAGAAGGGCTTTTCTCTTCCATGGTTTCCCTTTGCTTAAATCTCTCCTAGCCCTGCTACTCCACGTGGGAGACTATGGAGAGCCACCTCGGGGTACGGAGGTAAAGAAGGCGCTGAGAGGCCTTTGGCCTTAAACTCAGGCCTGTCATTTAACTTGGCCCACCAGAACCACCACTTTCAATCTTTGCTTATTAGACAGATGCACTATAGGGGAAATATATATAACTCCTACCCTGCTAGATGTCAGATACCCCCAGCTTGTAGTCCCCCAAATCAGAGAATGCATTCTAAAGAACAGCAGAGGTTAACAATAGGAAGAGTTCATTGGGAGAGAAAGGTATCTCCTGGGAGACAGGAGGGGACCCGAAAGTGGATTGCCACTGAGCCCACTTCTCAAAGGAAGTTTTACAGAGCAAAAGCAGGAGATGTGTACAATGTGGGTCAAAACTATGATCAACCAGTAAGATTATAAGTGTAGCACTTAGGTAATATTGATCCAGTGATGAAGCAGGTCACATAGCAAGTATACCTGGAAAGCACAAAGACCTTTCTTAGGAAGGGACGATCAGGAGGTCCTGGATAGCCCCCTGGGTGACTCATACCTATCTAGACTCCATTGGACCAGGTAACACCAATTATAGCATATTGCTTACCCCTTGGGGAGGCACGCAGTCTTGGTCATTCTGCCTTTATCTTGAGGCTTGGCCTTCCACAGATGTGTCTCCAGCCACAGCTGTAATGTATTTTCATCCTCTGCACCAACTCCCTTGAGAGCCAAGCCCTGTCTGATTGCCTATAATATGTATACCTAACTTAGCTGTCTATAATAGATTTAAGGGGTATGTAAGGGCAAAATCTTTAAAACTTGCTATTGTGCTAAGGAAGAAAATGTCTACAATAATCTCAGTTTTCTGGAACACTTCATTAGGTAAACTGTGGTGTCATCTGGATATACCTTGACACTCCAGGAGCATAAATAAATAAACTCAACAAACAAACACATGAACTAAAGAGATACAAACTGGCATCTAAAACTGAGTATTACATTTCCTGAAACTAGATAAGATGCTATTCTATGAATGAAGATAAAAGTTTAAAATGCAACATCCCTAGAAATAAAGGAAATATAAATTAAAGCCATAATGATACAGGAAAATAAATCTCCCAACCTGAATGATATCAGACAAGTTCGTGTTCTCTAAAACCGAAGAATGAATTTTAGGAACAACGGAGGCTAAGAGCAGAATATATTTATTGAGAGAAAGAAAGTTTCTGTCCAAGAGAGGGACAGAAGGGGGGCCCCCCAAGTGGGGTACCGCCCCCCACTGTCTTTTCTAGGGACTTTTATAGAGAAAAAACCATGAGGTGAGGTGGGTCCAAGGTAGGTGAAATGGACAAAACTATGGTCAGCCAATAAAACTACAGATATAATTATTCAGGTAAAACTGAGTAAACTGGGATCCAATGGGGAAGCAAACGTAGCCAGGGGGCATGAATGCAGATCAGGGGCCCTTCCTGTGGGGGTCAGGCTAGCGACTCTTCCTGGCTTTTTAGAAAGTGGTTGTTACTTATTTAGAATATCAGTCCCTGATATTTACACCTAGGGAGGTGTGGGGGTGCATTTGTTTAGCCCCTTTTGTCTTAAGGTCTGGCCCACACCTGGCTCCTTCAATGGCCGATGGCCGGGCCCTGTCTGTCTGTAACGTTTCTATCTACCTCAGCTGCCTACCACAATAACAAGACATCATTGCGCACCTATTGGGTTGATGGAAATTAGTGATAGCATTAAGAAAAGAATGCTCACTAGCCTGTGAAGTAACCGCAATGCCTGTGTTGCCAGTAGGAACGGCGCACACGCTCGGGAAAGCACTTGGCCGTGGCCTGTGTGGCTGAAACACACCACACGTGAATGATCCACTCCTGTGCTTTTCTCTAAAAGGAATAAGAAAGTATTTGCACAAAGTCTATAAGCACACGTTTTAGAGATTTTTGTTAAGTTTCCCAACACTGGAACTAGCCCAAATCCCATGCCCCTGGCGAGTGGCTAAGCACAATGCAGTGTGCCTAGCAGTGGCGGTGCACCTAGGGGCATGGTGGTGAACCCTATGTGTGTTTGTTTCTCTTTTAGGACAAAAGATGTTAATGTACGAACTCTTTTTTCTAAACCAAAACCTCAGTGTTCAGGTGTAACTGCAGTGCTGACATTTTGTGATAAATCAGTGGGTTTGGGGTTGCAGTTTGGGTGCTCCTCTCTAAGAGACTATTTGCCGTCATTCGTACATGTAACACTGTTCAGCAATAAAAAGAAATAAAGTGCTCATCCGTGCAACTTGAATAAACACGTGTCCAAATAATAGAATACTACTAAATAATACAAAGGGATGAAATACCCATCCACATACCAATATGCTTTGTACAACATTACACAAAGTACAAAAAGCCAAACCTTTTCAAAAGGCTACATAACGTTTAACTTCATCTTTATGACATTCCAGAAAAGACAAAACTAAAAGGCCAGTGTGTAGTGCAGGAGGGAATTTATTTTTGTGAGGGTTGGAGGTACTAGGGTGACTGTTCAATCCTTTGATTATGATTGTGGTCACCACACTACATATATTTGTCAAAATTCATAGAACTGTCCATTTTTAAAGACTAGACTTTCCATGTGTAAATTATATTTGATACTTTTAAAAAAGCTTAAAATGCAAGTAACCATGACTGACCACACTGGACTAGTCCCCAGTGATGTGAAAATGAGGTCAGTTGGCTAACAGCCCCTGTGGGCTGGTTTCACGACCTTTCCTGGTTTTGGAGAACAAATGCTAAGAACTGCAGAGTCTTAGGGGCTTATGGAGAAGGAAGACAATAGGCCACAAAACCCACAGACAGAGCAGTTGCTGAAGCCCGTTCCTGTGGCAAAGGGAGCTCTTCCAGTTCCTGGGGAACAGGGCAACAAAACCATTCATTTGCTAATGTTCCTTAGGGTGCGGTTTCTCAGCAGTACTATTGTCAAGCCCAGCTGGCACCTTTAGGCTTTGCATACCTCAAGTCTTTAATAAATACGTTTCCTTATTTGCCAGTAAAATATTCCAAGACCAAGATTAAATGCCATAGGTACTGTATGTTGCAGCTTTCAGCTAAGTATGGTTTGAGTGGAAAACCTCTTGAGATCTTGCCCCAAAACCACTGTCCGTGATGGCCCTGCACACGGTGCTAGGACACTGTGGGAGGACCCGGAACTGTCTGAAGTCTGGAATGGTTCCTTCCTGGCCACATCACTGATCTGCTGTGTCCCCTCAGTGTGGTTAGGCTCAGCTTTCCCAGTTGTCCCATGGATATCAGGTGTTCCAAGCAACAGAGAATGTTCTGTATGTTTAAGTGATTTATAAGCGGAATAATCTTATTTATGCAGCAAACCGAAGTCCCAGGCGTGAATTCCCTTAGATGCATCGCTGGGCGCCCTCAGCCCTCCACTAGGTTGCTCTGCTTCTTTGTTCTGTGAGTTATCTGGGACAAGATATTTATCCTCTGAGTATCTGCCGTTCCCACTCCTGCAGCCCCTAACAATGACTTGAATGAAGGAAGTAAGAGAAGAGGCCAGAGGGTCTCTGGGAAGAAAGGAAGCTTGTAGCTTTTCAAGTTCAATGAGGCTTAGGAGGTTGGAAGGCTCTCCAAATAAAAGCCTGTTTCAAAGAACTCTGCGGACTCAAAGCCCGATCTTCCCCAGACCTCTGACCACTTTCAGCTGTCCCCGGCAAGCGCACGTTTTCCCGTGTCTGCAGCTCCCTTCTGCAGTCACTATTCTGCTCTCGAGTCTGGATCCCTGAATCTGTGATGACGCAAATGGAATTACTTGGAAGGTCTGCTGGGTCAGCCCTCGGAACTCCCAGCAGCAGGTGCAGCCCCAGCCTCTGTTCCCAGCTCCTGGGACTTGATAAATGCAAATGCTGGGGCCATCGGGCCAGGGACAATAGAGAAGCTTAATCCCCCAGGCGGCGGGAGGGAGAGAACCCTCATCCGCAGCCCTGCCCCAGCGGCAATTCCAGGCAGAGCACCGCAAAATAAAGATCTTTCTGAACAAGCCAGGGGTTCCTTCCTCTTCAAGCGCGGATGCAGACGGTGCAAGGCTCACAGGCCTCTGGCAGGGTTGGTTCAGCCTGGGGCTACACAGGTTGCTAGGAAATACTCCCTTTTTGGCAGGTATTTCTATTAATAGGTGAAAACAAGAGCGAGCCCTTGGGGGCTGATAAGAGATACCAAGGTTTGATTCGACTGTGTATTGGAACTGCAACAAAAGTCTGCCAACAACCTAAACGCGGGTCTCGAGAACCCCTAGTTCTTATTGGACAGTATTGGCTTTGAGCTCTTGGGGCTTGTCACTTCCCGCTTAGTCATAGAACTAGAGTTTGAAACCTCTCCGAGGGCACAGCGTGGAAGGAAAATGGCTTCTGTCTGTTTCCAAGGTCTGGGGTAAGGTTCCACCTCTGTCACCTATGGTGTCGCAGAGGTGATGGAAACCCCTTTCTTCTTTCAAACTCAGTTTTTACTAAGTGAATCTTGTGCGCAGGTCGCTGCAGGCGACACTGAGGTACAAAGGTGGAAATGCATGGTCCACGATATCCCAAAACCATGTTGCCCTCCCAGGCTTCTCTTTTGCCCAGCATAGCCCTCAAACCTTCAAAAACATATACTTTACTTTCATGAGAGAAAAGGTGAAATGCAGCCAGCATACAAATTAGGAATTTTTTAGTTATGCCTCCATTTCCAGATTATTGTCTCTGCCTTCCAGGTACTGTAGGGAACTGGTTTACTTACTAAAGTGACACTACTCCTATTTCTGCTTCAGGTGAAGACTGCTTCCCCAGTATGCTTCAGTGTTGGTAACAAAATTTCCCTAGATTCAATTCCCCCCTTTGTGGGTATGCGGCTCCCTTTACCTAAGAAGTGGTCTTAATTCAGTGGTGAGGCTCTGAGATCAGTATTCTGGAATAATAGTGCAGTGGCCTCGTTTAACCCCATGATATGTCTTTCAGGTTTTGTCTGTGATTTTGTTTTACTCGGGCATAGAAACAGAGCTCCTTAGATATTGCAGAATTTGAGCATGGCTTTTGAGCTCTAAACCTAAGAAATACTTCCTTATGCTCTCTGCCTTGCTTCCTGTCTCATCTCTGGAATGTCTCCATTCTCAACCATGTTTGGTATAATCTTGGCCGGACAAAGCTCTAGACTCGCCATGGCCTCTGGTGCTTCTCTGGGACATGCTGACTCCCTTCCAGACTACCTGTCTGTGTTCAGACTTTAGCCAGTCCAGTCACCTCCGGCCTGGGCATGAGATGGACAGGATGGAAATTGCACCAAACTCCTGTTCCCTCCACAGGAAGCCATAGGAAGCTGCCAGTAGTGACAGCCCGGGTGCCATCCTTCCATAGGCTGAATCTGGTTCATTATCTTCTAATGTTTTCTGATTCAAATTTTCATGTAAACTAGAGATAGGAAATCCATTAGGTCATTTTTCCAATCCTCTCAGGGCTGAAGTGGGATCAATGTATGTTCTCCAGCTCTTTGTTCTCTCTTGTGTTAAATAACATAAGGAACGGGCTTCTATTCTTGAGAGGGTATTACATATTCTAATAGATTTTCACAACGAAGAAGGCCTTTCATCCTTGGCCCAAAATTTCCCTTCTTTAAATCTATTTCATGACTTCATTCCTCGGATCTCCCTTTACAATAGCCTCTCCCTTTTGAGGTTTAGGCCATGAAGATATATTTCTTAGAATTGGTCTCTGAGCAAGACGGTGAGCCCAGCCTCCTGAAAGGCGGTGTAAGCACAACCTGACCAAATCTATTCCTCCCGGCGCAAAGGGAGGGCATTATAAATAGGGAACGAGGAGCCGTGCTGGCCGGTTCCCTGCGTCGCTGTGTGTCAGAGGTGCCCTTCTCATTTTTCTCTGCTCTTTTATGCTTCAAACGGTATAAATTGCTCAATTCAATGAGCTTGACGTCGTGCTCAGAAATGCCTCTTTTCCTTTCTATATTGTGCAGTCACATTCTTCGACTCCAACAGCCCTTGTCTCCATCTGGGAGTAGAGGTGGCCATGGCGGCACCTCTCTCAGTGCATAAATGTGAAGGCTCTTGGAGGTTGGTTTCTTAAGCTGTAAAGAGAAATTTTCCCACGGAGGTCTCATAATCTGTGGCCATTTCTGTGCTGGTCCAGAGACAGTGTTAGGAAACGGTGACAATTCTAATTTTACAGCTTTTACTTGGCTTTTATTTGCAATTCTGGAGTGAAGCAGCAGTCTGAACCAAAAATGGTTGAGGATGCTTTATGCCACCACATGCACAGGTTATGTTCAGGCAGGGAAAAGGAAAGATATCTGTGCCCCAGGAGAGCTATCTTCTTCCCTTCAGAAAGCAGAAGTGAGGAGCACGGATAGCTCTGGGGCCCAGTGTGGCCTTGGATTTATCTGAACCTGTTTTGAACAATTCACCACCTGGTTGACTGGAGGTCTGCTGCTGTGTTGGCTGAGACTCAGCTTATGCTACTGTAGTAGGTTGTGGCTAACATTAAGTTAGGTTCACTACATATGGAAAAGTCTTTAGCTCAAGCTTAAAAAGTGTCTACTGAGATAGTTTTAGGCTAAACTAAACTGACCACCTGAAAGTGACAGGGTTCTTGCTGCCAGTCCTGAGGCAGTGCAGGATGGAGACACACAGTGTGAGGGTGTATCCGCGTCTATGTGGTCCTTCTCCCTCTTTTTCTACAGTCACTAGGATTCGATCATGGGGCTCCAGCACAATGACATTATCTAGTTCTAAGTTCATCCCCAGAGCCCCACCTCTAAGCATGAATATTTGGATTAAATTTCCACTTTCTTAAGGCCAGACAATGGAGATTAAATGTCAACACCTGCAGCTTTGGAGGAAACTCAAACCATAGTAAGGTAGGGCTAACTGTGTCAATGTAAGGTGTTGTGAGCCACAATCCGGATGAACTTTATTGAGAAAGCTAATTCTTCACTTTTATCACTTTAGATGTGGCATATAACATTTGGGGGCATGTTAGTAGATTCTGTGCATAGCTGCGTCCCAAACTTAGTTAAAGAAACAATAGCCATTCCGACCTCATAGTTTCTATGAGTCAGCTATTTAGTGGTGCCTTAGATGTGCAGTATGCCGCAGGGTCTCTTGTGAAATCTCACAGTGCATTCATGTGAAAGTTTGACTCGGGTGTGAAAAATCTGCTTCCAAAGTGGCTCTCTCCTATGGTTGATGGGTTGGTTGGTGCTGCCATTGGCAAGAGGCTACAGTCTCTCTACTCTATAGGGTTGCTTCAATATCCCTGTGACATATGGCTGGTTTCCTTCAGCACCAGTGATCCTGGAGAACAAGACAAAGCCATAATAACATCCTTTGTAACTAAACCTCAAACATCACACATCATTATTTCTGCAATATCCTATTATGTGAATCAGCTTTATTTATGGTGGGAAGATTCACAAAGGGCAGGAATACTGGGAGGTAAGGATCATGGAAGGTCATCTTTCAGGCTGCCAGCTACAGGTATGTTTGCCTCTCTGTGCTTAAAGTAATTTCACCTGAGTAATTTCTGAGCCTAGTAGTTCATGATGATAGATTTCATGGATGTCCGTGTTCTAATAGGGATTCTGAATTTAACTATGCCATGACTCTGCTATGAGTTTTAGGCACATAAAGACAGGTAAAAGGAGTACCATGTGTTTCTTGGTCCCATGAGTCAGATCATAAATGATGTTGCAGGCTTACATTTAAGTAACACAATCCCGTTTGTATAAGGGTGAAGGTAAGGAAGCTGTAGACCTTTATGATGGACTTTGCAAGACAGAGCTAGCTGATATTCTGACATTCCAATGTTGTCTTTTGTATTGCTCCTGGGACTTCTCCAAGCCACACACATGCCAATGTTATCTACAGGAAAATGTTTTGCAGGGGATGCCTGACAATGTCGTATTGTCCTATGGGATTTACGACTGGGTTCCAACAAATGGCATTTTATCTCCTTTGTTTTCCCTGGGACTATGGATATGTCACAACACAGGCTCACGGGAGACGTCTGGGGACACCTGCTCTCAGATTGCTTTTCTGTTGCGTCTCCAAGATTTCCATGTGCCTCATTCCACCTTTGATTGGCACTGTCCTGGCAGTGTCCTACAGATGGAATGTTGTTTTTAGGAAGTCCTCAGAGGGGTTGGCTGTGGAAGTCCTAGCTGTGATTTGTGGGGAAGAATGTTTTATAGTTGAATTTGCCCCAGTATATTCCTTCTGCAACTCAGCATGAGATGGAATAATGTTGTAAAAACGTAAAGAAAAAAAAGAAGGATATTGTATGTCAGCCAAGGTTGAGGGAAAAAGATTTTTAAAAGTTACAAAAACATTCTTAAGGAAATACGTCACTGGGTCACATATGAATTTTCAGAAAACCTTGGTTCAAACCGTGATGTTTTACTCTGTAAGTAACTTTGGCAGCAACACAAAATCTTCCTGTTTTTTCAACTACTAAATAGAAATTAATATCATTCTTCGCATTACAAGGTTGTTGTGACAGTCAGATGAGGTTTTAGCTATTTTCAAACACATTAACAGATGCAGGTTCTCCAGTGGTGCTGAACCTATGGCACACAGGCTGCAGCAGGGTATTTGTTATCTTTGAAAGCTCTGAGAAGTTTACAATCACTAGAACAGGATAGTAGTTAGAAACATGGTGTTGAAATCTACCAGCTGTAGATTCAAATCCAGGTTCTGTAGTTTGGCTGTGATTTAGCCCCATGCTTCTCAGACTCTAATGTGCCCAGAGATCACTTGGGGACTGTGCTAAGATGCAGGTGCCAGTGTGGTAGGTCCAGGGAGAGGCCTGCGGTGCTGCACTCACAGGTGCTGCAATCACAGGTGACACCCATGTTCCTGACACGCTTTCAGAAATGGGGACATTTGTGCTCCAGGCCTGTGAGGCACCATCTGGCTGCCCAGCAGAATGACCTGGGAGCAGTAAGTTTCGTTATCGATGCATCTCAGATCATTTAACACAAAATCTCTAGGAATGGAACACAGTATAAGTAGTTTTATGTCAAGACTTAATTTACTAATCTGCAAAATAGGAAACTATAGTTGGTTCTTTGTGAGTTCTGCATATATTGAACCAACCAGCAATCTAAAATATTTGGGCAGAAATTGTGTATCTATTGACCATACACAGATTTTGTTTTTCTTGACAGTATTCCCTAAATTATATAGTATAGTAACTATTGAAATAGAATTTATTTTGCATTATAAATTGTAAATAATCTAGAAATTATTTGAAGAATATAGGGAGATAGCATTTAATGTAAGATGCTTAAGCATCTGAAGATTTTGATATTGAAAGGGGTCCTGGAACCAATCCCTTTGGGTGCCAAGGAGGAGCATAACCATCTTTCATAGGCCTATTTTGGTATTTAAACTTTTTAGGGTTCTTCATATAATGTCTGTTTTAACAAAAAGCTATCAAGAATTTTATTGTAGATGTTATTCTTTTGAGGGATAGTTGCACATATATAATCTTATAATTTACAGAGTATTTATACATATATTATATATTTAATTCTCAAAACCCCCTATGAAATAGTTATATTTTCTGGTCTCTGGTGCATAGCTTGACTGAGTTCCTAGATGGGAGATGAAGTCTGGGACCGGAGCTGAAGTGGCCTCCCTGCTTTCAGTGAACATCTCTGTGACCTCTACAATGTAACGTATAACCTGAAAACCTCTTTCATGGGCTATATGCTGCCTACATATACCCTTGCCATAAAGGTGCCATCTGCTAATGGATTTTATTCACCTTGCATCACTCTGTTCCCCTGGTACTGAAGAATGGGCCACATATGGAGTTTATTTCCTTCAGTCTATAAAGAGGTGAGAGGACTCTGGGTATACAAAGGGCGTGTATCCCATCAGTTTTGGGCACTTGATCAAATAATTTTATTTCTCATTTTTCCCATTGAGCATCTCATTGAGGGACCAATGTAGGGCAAAGCAAAAGGAAATGACTCTCTGCAGAGGGTGTGGGCCTCCCTGTTGCTCCTCAGTTTTAAAATAACACAGTTATTTATAAAATCTCTCAAATCATCAGTTTTAGAATGGGTAAACAGACACTTTGGGCAAACTGAGCACTCCCATGTTCCCTCAGACTCAATCCTTCCCCTTTCTTCATCTTTTCCTTTTGGGAGAAGAGTTAAAGATAAGAAAAGCAGGCCTTAGATGGAGAGTCAACCCTCTGTACTGGAGCACTAAAGGACTGTTTTTTAATTCCTAAAAGAGGATGTGGTCACTGTTTGTCTCAGGGCTGAGCCTAGCCATGAATTAGTGACTAGAAATTTTTACATTGTAAAAATCATGACAGTGGGCTACTCAAATGGATAATTTCAATTTATATTTTTAAAAGTGCTTGAACACGGCAGGTAAAGATCTCATCAGCTCTCTTGGCTAGTACAGGCCACTTTAAAATGCTCTCAAGGGATTTAGGGATTGCCACACTGGAATATCTCCCTTTCCTGTTTCCAGCCTGATGACTGAGTGAAATGGCTCTGGGGGGAAAAATATCCTCTGTTTGGCAACTGCACCAAGTAATGGATAGAAAACAGTATTTTGAATGTAATAGATGCTTTTCAAGAATTAACAGAGACTAAGAGAATTCTTAGGTATTTTGAAAAAAGGAATTAAATGGAAGTATTTGTGTTATTTAAGAAGCCACTGGAACATACAGTGGAATTTATTTCCTAGTTGCTAACATCCTAATGTGTGTTTACTTTCCTGTCATAGGCTTAGGGTAATGCATCCAGAGTTGAGGAGGCTGCTAATTTCTTCTTGGAGATCATCCTTACTATGAAAATAACAGTTCTTTCTAAGTGTGGAGAGATATTAAGAAACTTTTGATATACTCTTTTGTTTTGGCTAGGTCGCCAGAATAGCCATATGATCAATTAATGGATATTTTAATTATTATATCAGGAGTAGATTCCCCATCTTTATACAGAAGTAGAACAATTCCTTTTCCCCTGGTAGCAAAACCTTCCGAGAAGGGAGAGATAATTCTTACTCTTTGATGTCTGGCCTCAGTCATTGTAACATCTGATGGGTTGAAGTTGCCCAGCTGAGGCCAATTGTTAGAAAATGAGTGTTTTGGTCCCAGAGCAGAAATTACCCTAACAGTCAGGGTGCTGTTGGCTGCTGATACCTAGCTTAATAGTAGGAGCTCAGATCGTTATGAGAATGATGGTTCTGGACTCATAGGAATAACTTCTGCCAAGAAGTTAGTGCATCTTTGGGGAAATGTGTGCATTCTTTCCCCACTTGCTTGAATTTGTGGATTTGTTTTAAAAGTGCTGAAGAGTTGGGAGCCCCGATATGCTTTGTGAAGGTCATCCAGAGAAGGTGGTGTCTGTTAGGGTGTGAATGTCCCTGCCAAAAGTCATGCTGAAGTTTAATGAACATTGTTACGGTATTAGGAGATGGAATCTTTAAGAGAAGTTGAGGCCATGTGGGCTCTGCCCTCACAGATAGATTAATGCTGTTACTGCCGGAGTGGTTGGGGAAACACCTTTTGCGGTCTTGCTTGCCATCATTTTCCTACCCCTTCCCCATTTCTCTCACCTGTGATGCCTTCCGCCATGTCATGATGCGGCAGGAATATTCTGGCTGGATACAGCTCTTTCCTCTTTTGCTCCTCAGCAAACAGAAGTGTAAGAAATACGTTTATTTTCTTTATAAATCACTAAGTCTCAAGTACTGTATTATAGATGCAGAAATTGAACTAAGACAGATACCTTAACATTAATGTAACACAGGCTTTTTGGTGAACTTAAGGGCGATGGAGTTTTCACTGGTGGGGCAGCTCTGAGCCCGCACACTCCTCTGTAGTGGGCAAGATTCCTCATGGCTTTTTGGACGCACTTTCAATGTGTGTGATAATGCCTGGGAGTCATAATGTGAACGCTAAGAAATACTATCTGCAGTTGCACCTTCAGCTGGTAAAGTGGGACGTATCAATTATCCCCAACTGGAGCGGCCAGATTTCCCAAAGGCGCGGCGAATCCAGGCAGCGTACTTTCTTACTGGCCCTTCAGCATCTTTTTCTTTGCAGTTTTCCAACAACAGTGGCTTTCAAATAGTTAACAACACCAAATATTAATTGTGTGCCAGGCATATTGAAGTCTGGAGTATGTCAGTGCATGAAAACAAAATCCCAAAACTTATAACTCTTGCCTCTGGAGATTATGCTGTAATAGGAAAAAAGACATAATAAACAATAAGAATAACGAATAAGCGAATTTACATCCTGTCTAGTAATTCCCCTGAGGATACATCCCACAGCACACAGTAGAGCCCAGAAACTGAATTCACTGAACTTCATTCAGTACTTTACAAAGTAGTACTGCTGCTCATATACCATGCTTTTACATACATACATTTTTGTGATAAAATTTAATTTATAGATTAGGGACACTAAGAGATCATTAATAACTTAAAATAAAACAATCACAACAATATACTGTAATAAAAGCTATGTGAATGTAGTCTCTCTCAGAACATATACGAGATGCTACCATGTTTGTGTGGTGACACAAAGTGGGGTTACTGAAGTATGCTGTCTGACATAGTGTTACACAAGGGTTACCTGAACACGTGCACTGCAATATCTCTACAGTCCTTCTGATACCTGAGAGGGACGCTAAGTGACTAATGGGGAGGAGACGTATACAAGGTGGATATGCGGGGCAGAAGGGTGATTCACATCCTGAGCTGCCATGCAGGGCTCCTCACTCAGGTGGACTTCATTCTTGGTATGAAGACAGTGTAAGACAGCAAAGTAAAACAGCAGAGGATTACATCATGCCACTCACGATGGCAGGTGATTTAAAATTAAAGAATTGTTTAATTGTGAGTGTTTTCAGACTGCGGTTGACCATAGGCAGCCGAAACCACAGAAAGTCAACCCCCAGGTAAGGGGGGAGTGCCGTAGTGTGTTGGAGGTGGGTAGTGCTGCAGACAAATAGAACACAGCTAAAGGCAGGGAGTTAACATACGGCAGGTTTTAAAATGGATGAGGCTTCATTGATAAGGTAAGCAGAGTCCTCAAAGAGGTGTGTGAAGACTGGAAAAAGTGGGTTTAGGAAGAAAACTCAAGCAAAATTCCTTGGCTAAGGTGTTAAAACATTTAATCAACAACATCACGGTGGCTAGTGTGGCTGGACTAAAGGAAAGGAGAGAAGCAGCTCGAGATGAATGATGAGGTCAGGAACAGGGTTGGGATTGGGGGAGTCAGACCAGGCAAGACTTTGAGGGTCACGGCACGTCCTTGGGTTTTCTTTGCCTGATGTACCCACTGGAAGGTCTTGAACAGGGGAGTAACATGCTCTGACACAATGCAATACCATCTTGTGTCACTCACCTATGATGCAGAAAGATTACCAGGCTCGTACTGAAATATGGAGGGTGGTGGGAGCCAGCGAAGCCAGGAGCCCAGGCAGGTTATTAGAACTGGGTTACTGCAGGAACCCATGAGAGGTGGTGGTGGCTCGGACTGAGTGAGTGCAAGGCAGGTAGTGGGAATCTTGTTCTGAATGTGTGTGCGGGGCTGGGGAAATAGCTCAGTGGTACAAGTGCCTGCCTGGTAAGCACAGGGTCCTGAGTTCGATCCCTGGTACAGCAAAAAAAAAAGGAAAGCTGAATGTGTGTGCACAGGCTGCCAGCACCTCACCTGCTCCTCAGACCTTACCCACAAGTGCAGAAGATGATTTCTAACTACATGTCAATGTCCTTGTGCCTGAGAGATTTACTTGGGACTCAGAAAATTGCATGGCCCATGGTGCCTTGCCAGGACCACCATCCAGGGATTCACGGAGTACTGATTTATTGTACTGGGACCCTGCCCAGCATGGCTGAACTTGACAGAAAAAGTGATTGAGGTGGGCACAGATCCATAGGATCTTTTTAAGACCTCACCAGGCCTCAGGAAACCATACATGCCAGCTGAGAGGTGACACTTGTCCTCCCTCACAGTGTAACTATCCTACAATTTGCCTCCTAATTCTGGCCATTTCTAACACGTCCTCCCTTGCCGGTGGAGTTCTGAGTGAGGCCTGGACCCAGGGGTTCAGTGTGGGAGCCAAGCCAGCTTCACTGCATCATCTACGCTGCCGTGCGGGGCTTCCCATTTGGGTAGACTGCATTCTTGGGCCAGCGTTTGGCTGTGATCTCATATTAAAATTCTTAAGGTGATCTTTGCATTTGCATCTTCAGAGTGACTTCCAGTGAGACAATGAAGCGTGCTCGTGAGCAGAGGAAGTACGAGGCATCTGTCCCCGTATTTACGTGGAGCATTTGTCACACCTGTGAGCAGAGGGTTCTAGTCCACTCACCGTGCGCCGCGTGCTACAAAACTAAAGGGGAGCAGGAGGTAAGTGTGTTTCATTTACGCCTGAGTGGTCAGGAAAGCTGGCGGCCTTGGGAGAGCGCACTCCCCATCCCAGCCAGAGCTTGCTGCACACATAGAAAGAAGACAGTGATCTGTTAAGAAATGTGGACAAGCAAGGAATCCTGTCAGAGCCCTTCTTATGTATATTACTGCTCAGTGCTAGCCAACCACGTGCGCTGAAAAGGATGACACGGGGTGAAAGAAACGGCTCGTTTTCTTCTCAGGCCTTTCTTGTTCATTAAAAAGAAGAGTGTCAGTAAAAATGTGCAGACATTAAGAAGTGAAATAGTTGAGTCACTGGGCAGAGTGACACATGCCTATAATCCCAACTACTTGGGAGGCTAGGGTGGGGGGATCAAAATTGGAGGCCAGCCTGGGAAATTTAGGGAGACCCTGTCTCAAAATAAAAATTAAAATGTTGGGATGTGGCTCAGTGCTTAGTATGTACAAGAAGAGCCTGGTACTAAATAATAGCAATAAATGGAGTTAATTTATTAAGCAATGGAGTTAATTTTGTACAGTGCATCCAGTCTACATGCATATGTGTGGAAAAACTATGAAAATTGTGTAATTTTGGTGATTTCATGTAGGAGTCAAATGCTTTATATTTGCATTTGAAATTGACATTGTGCAGTGTAAAGATGGAGGTTAAAATTATGCTCATAATTTAAAAGCTTAAATAGCAAATTAAAAAAGGACATAATGGCTAATTGAAAGAGACTTCAGGAGGAAAGAAAGTCACTTTTTTCCTGATTTTTCAGTAGGAAAACACAGCTAGAGCTTTAGTAGACACTCAGTTGAAATCAGTTTTCCATCCTCTCCTTCCCTTCCATGGTGGTTGAGCTGGTGGCATTAGCCACCCTACTGCATCTAAGGGACAAGGGTGACCAGGTCAAGGGAAGCATTGCCAGGACTCTCCTGCCACACCTGCCCCCTCAAACGGGGCCGGGAATCCTGCTATTGCATGGTGCTAACGGGTTCTTCATGTTGTGATGGGGCTGGGCAGCTTCTTTTTATTTTGTACTAGGTCCCAAAAATTAGTAGCTGGCCCTGGCGGGGACTGTAGAGGATCAACTATAAATAAAAGTGCCCCCTCCAGGACCCCACCTACTCACCCCCCAAGCTCCAAGGAGTCTGGCTCAAGGCTCATAAGCACAGCCTCCCAGTTGCTAATCGCTGCTTCTCGTGGAGACAGGACACAGAGGAAGATGCCAGGACTTTCACTCCACTGTCCCGGAATCCCGCCTTTCTGACTGTTTCCAGACCAGCCAGGCTGCAGTCAGAGAATGATAATGAGCAGCTCCCTTCAGAGGATGAGCTCAGTACGGGCAGGAAGAGTGATCATTAGCAGCTCTCTTGTGGATATGCGAAGGCCAGTGAAAATGTCTGCAGACAAGTAATTTGGCTGGGCGTGTTTTGACAATAAACTCAAACCAGACAGAAGGCAGCGAGGAAGTAAGGGAGGACCTGGAGGGAGAAGCCATGAACTTGATGGGAGAAAACAACTGGGCTCCTCCATGTTCACTGCCTGAACTGCAAAGAGCAGGCATCTCTGTAGAGATGTGTGGGCTAATCCAAGAAAGGCTTGACCACTGAACTATTCCAGGCAGTTCTACAGCCTTGCCGAGTCTTTGTTAGCACCTTCATGAAATTTCCATGAACCTGAATTTATCCTTAGGCTTAGGATAGAGTGTTTTCACAGCGACAGTCAAGCTTCAGCTATCCCTTTTCTGCCTTACCTCAGACTGGAAGGTTCCCAGGGTAAAGTGGTTGGGCATCAGTGGGGGAATGTGTCAGTGAGCAGATGAGGCAAGGAGATGAATGGTCCCAGAGGTGTGGACAGCAGTGGGTGAGAGCTAAACTGTGGGCTCCTCAGACACCACCTTAATTCTCAAGACTTCCAGTACATTCCTTTTTTTTTTTTTTTTTGGTCTTTTTGAGACAGGGTCTTACTATGCAGTTCAGGCTGGCCTTGAGCTCACTTTGTAGCCCAGGCTGCTCTCAAAATTGCAACACTCCTCCTGTCTCAGCCTCCTGAGTGCTGGGGTTACAAGCATGAGCCACCACACCCAGCTGAGTTCATTCCATTTTGAGCTCTAGTGGTCTGGAGTAATTATCTACTTTTGAAAATCCCGAGTTTAGTAAGGGAGATAAGACACGTTACTCTGGAGCAAAAAGACCAGCCCATGTGGAAATGAGGAATGTAAACTTACATTTTCCATCCCAGTAACAACATGACAGGCAGCCTCATCTTTAGAAACTGACATATTTACAGAGATGTCTCTGCCATCAGCCTTCACAGAGGTTTTCTATGGAGACTGGGTCATCCTTTAGCTTGTGTTCTTTATTTCTATAAGTATCATTTTCAAAGCAGAGATTTGAAGCTCCTATCAATCTAACAGTGTTCACTAAACTTCTGCTCTTCATCAGAAAGTTTTTTTTCCAAGACTGTGAATCACAAAGCATTCTGATAGTCCTTCTCACACAGCAATTTTGACTATTTTTTCATTATTGCTCCTTTAAGAAGAAAAATTCAATTTAACTTAACTTCTTCCTAATAAAATAAATTGAATAATGAGTAAAATTTTGCAGTTAGGGTTGGACTAGAATGGACCACAAACCACTGTACATCTAAGATTTTTTCATAACCCACAAAAACTAATTTTTACTTTCTTGGGGACGACAGTGTCCCCAGGGAGATGGCATGCCATGAAGGACCCACTGGATGATCCAACTGGGAGAGATGCCCAAGGAAGTAGGAGAATAGCCTGATGGCAAAAGCCTGGGAAGTTTGGGATCAAGTTGGTTGGGCTCCATATGTCTTGTGTTTGGCTTATGTGCTTCTAATCTTCAGTTTCCTTGCTTCTAAAATGGTCTAGTAATGGTTCTTTCCTCATAGTGTTACAGGAGAATCAAAGAAGACAATGGCATAAAAGAAGCACTACATAAATAGATTTTCGTAAACTGTAGTTTGGGACGAAATCTGTATTAGTAATCTATTGCTACATTCTGGGTTACCCAGATTTAGCTGCTGAAAACAGCAGACCTCATCTCACCCCATTTTCAGGGTTAGGATCCCGGGATCAGCTTTACCTGTGGTTCTGGCTCAGAGTCTCTCATGAGTTGGCATCCAGCGCTGTGGCCTCGGAGAACACCACTTGGTACTGCTGGTGCCCAGTCCCAGTTATATACACAACAGTATGTTGAGAGCTCAGCCTCACATCTATAGAGACATTATTGAGGCATTTATTATAATTATGTTATGCAATTTGTCTTATTTTTTAGACCTTGTTAAAGAAGAGTATAAGAAACAGCAATTTTTTGGGCGTGCTTGCCGCTGAGGGATGCTCTGAATTATATAACAGGCAACTGTCACTTTATATTTGTTTATTTGTACTAAGAATCGAACTCGTGACCTTGAGCTTGCCAGGTAGGTGCTATGCTGCTGAGCTTCATTCCCAGCCCATAGCTGTGACTTTATACTTTGACATCCAGAAAGAGGATGACAAGGGCTGTGTGAAATGAATGCATGTTAGCTTCATGCCGGCCACATGTGTGTCCATGTGCTTTTCTTTGCCCTTCTCTTCTTCCTCCAATTTTTAGTTTTATTTTATATATTTTGTATGGTTTGTTAAAGGTTTTTGGAACAAGATCATTTTAAGTAAGCAAAACAGCATCTATACTTATGTATACATAAATAAAATATTACAGCCTAAGAACAATGCATTTTAAAAATATACAGGCCAACTTGAAATTAAAAGTTTAAAAATCTATTTAAAATGGTATAAATACATGAAAAAGATAGAGTAAGTTTAAAATGATGTGTGCAAGATCTTTACATTAAAAACTACAAACCATTTAGCTGGGGATGGTGGCACAGGTCTGTGGTCCTGGCTCCTCCGGACACTGAGGCCAGTGTATCACAAGATTGAAGTCAGAATGGACAATTTAGCAGGACCCTGTCTCAAAATAAAAAAAATATGAATGGCTGGGATGCAGGTCAGTGCCAGAATGTTTCTGGTTTCTAGCCCCAGTACCGAAACAAACAGGCCAAAAACCAACATAGCAAGTAACTGCTGAAAGAAAGTAAAGAAGACACAGGTCAGAATGTTCAATATTATTAAGACAGAAATTATTGCAAAGTTGGCATAAGACTCCACACAATCCCAATCAAAATAACGTCAGGCAATTTTTTAAAAAGATTATAAATATCTTCTGATTTTGTCATTTTTTAAAAATTCACTTTGTTATTCTATGTTCTCTGCAGTTTAATATGAAACTTGAAATCATCATATCTTGATTTCAATATTTACTCTAAAGTTATAGTGATCAAGACAGGGTGGTAATAGCATAAAGGCAGGAGCATGGGTCAATGGCATAGAGCGTGGGGTATGCAAACATAGGCAGCCAACAGATTATAAGTGAAATTACCAAAGTAGCCATCACTGGGGAAAGGCAGAGTTTTCAATAAATGGTGCTGGACCAGCTGTCTATGCATATGTCATTTGATAGATAATAGATAGACAGATATAGATAAATAGAAAGATAGGCAGACCAGTCTCAACAGTACTTCAAACCACATTTGAAAATTAAATTTAAAATAAATCAAAGAATAAATAAAAGATCTAAAACTCAAAGTTTTGGGGAAAAGAGGAGAAAGTCTTTGTAACTATGTCTAGTACAGATTTTTTAGAGAATGAAAAAATACAAATCATATCAAACAGTACACAAATAAGTTGACTTCGTTGTAACTGAAACATCAGTACCTATAAACACATGTGATAAGATTAAAAGACAATCCATGGACTTGTTTTTTATTTTTGTAGCATGTAGATGTTCATACACTGCTGGCGGGAATATAAAATGGAACAGCTACTTTGAAAAGCTGGGTTTCTCACCAAGTTTAGCACACATCCACGGTTCCACTCGGCAGCTCCTCCCCTAGATGTCTCCCGAGAGAAATGAAATATGTTTACGTGTAGGGACATGAATGTTTACAGCAGTTTTCCTAGTACTAGTCCAAAGTGGGAAATGACCAAATGCGCAGGAACTAATCAGTAGAAGGATGACATTGTGAGAATCAGTGCCCCAAACTGGCCAAACCTGAGGTGGGGTCCACATCCTTGTCCCCTTGGGGTTCTCAGAGGGATGGAGCTCAGCCAGCTCCCAGCAGTAGCAGCTTCTTTATCAGCCTGCTTTACACGGGTTCTTTCCCTTTCCAGTCTCCTGCCTCTTACCTCTGCTACTCATCCTGGATCACCCACAAAACAGCTACTTGCATTTAGACCCTTGTCTCAGGATCTGGAGCTATTAAGCCCAAGACAGCTTTGCTTGGCTGGGAGTCTTGGTTTAGTTTCAAAGTATGGGTGCAGCAGCACACACCTGCAATGCCAGCACTCTGAGAGACTGAACAGGAGGATCAGAGATTCAGAAACAAGTTGGGTAATTTAGAGAAACCTTGCCTCAGAATAGATAATGTTTTAGAAAATCTGGGGATATAGTTCAGTGTGAAGACCTTGGGTTTAATCTGTGAAGAAACCAAAAAGAAACACAACCCCTGCCCACAAAACTCTCTCCTGTGACTATTCCTAAGGGAAATTTGCGGTTGAAATTCCTTGGTGCTATTTAAGTGGTGTGCGGCTTTGTTCACAATAAAGACTGAAATGCCAAGGTGACGTGCTGGAGCAGTAATTTCTAGATTTTACTCTAAACAGAAGTCTGCTACTATAACTAGGACTGTGCATCCATTCCTTTTACCCTTCTGCATGTGGTAATTAGACAGATTAAGGCTACAACTGAGAGGAAAGGAAGCTGCGGACTTCACACTCCCTTGAGGAAAACAGTTTTGTTTTCCCTGCACATAAGTATAGGCAGATTTCATCCTGAAAAAGTTAAGTATTAAAACTTGTTGGGCACCTACTGTGTGTCTGACTCTCCACTGGGCCTTGAGTGATAAGAGAAGGGGCGTAAAGAAGATGGAAGGGATCAGTCCAAGGAAGAAAATCAAAATGGCGGTGCACAAGTGGAAGGAAGTACAGTTAGGGCGGTAGTGTGAAAGGAGGATCAAAAGAATTTAAGAGATACTTATGAGGGGTTTTGGAGGACTGATAGGTGGTCCTTGAAGAGAGAAAGAGAAGAAAGAACGGGCTGAGGGAACCTGCATACAAAGGCACAGGATGTGGAGAACATGACAGATTCAGCCATGTGGCTCTGCAGAATGGCTGAAGGAATTTTGTTAGGATGAGCACAAGGAGAGGAGAGGTGCAGAGGGGGACCGGCAGACTGTCCAGAGGCAGTCCTGTGCAGAGGGTGGCAGGTGTGCTCACCAAAGAAACCACGTAAACACTTTAATTTCCCCAAACTGAAGACACAGCTCAACATACACACCCAGCAGATGCAAGGTAAAAGTACCTCATCCAGCACTACTTTTCCCTGGGAGATGAGTTCCAAGATCTGGATGGATATCTGAAATTGCTGATAGTACTGAGCCCTATAGATGCTATGCTTTTCCCATGTGTATATACCTATGAACGTGTTTAATTTATAAATTAGGTATGCAAAGAGATTAGCAACAATAATTTATCATAGATATTAGCAACTTCAGCATGCATTCTTTTCTTTATTAAAGTGATAATGTACCCTTTCACTTATAAGAAACACTTTACAGCTTCTCTTTGGCATATTTGAATTACCAGCACTACTACTTTTCAGAATTACTTGAACACAGGCATTATGATATTGTGACAGTCAGTCTTATAACTAAAATGTCTACAAAGTAACTAATAGGGAAGTAACATTATTATGGTTTATACATTGTGTCAACTTGGAGAGTTTAGAGGTTTGGTTGAGTGACTCAGCAGGAAGCCAAGGTGCTTACTTTGTACACATTCTGAGCCTGTGGAAGAGGAAGGCATGGAGATTATGTGAGTCCTACACACTCGCCGGGGGGGCACAGCCTGTTCATAATGTAAGGGAAGAAAGGAGGCTGCTTGCCCACTATTCCTCCTTTTTGCTGGTTGTTTTTGCTGTGCTCTGCTGCCATGAACATTTGCCCTCTGCCCTGTGCCACTCTGCCTCAAAACCAACCAAGTATGGACTGAAACCTCCACAAACTGTAAGCTAAATAAACCTTTTCTTCCTTAACTATGGGCATTGGATATTATGTCTCAGCAATGAGAAAAAGTAACCACAACAAACATATACAGTGTGAATACAGTGGAAAAGGATGATTCACATTCCCCACATTCCCAGCATGACAGAACATGCAAGTGAGAGATTTCATCGCACTGCTCAGAATCCTAGGCAATTTAAAACTTATGAATTGATTATCTATAGAATTTTAAATATCATATTATCAGATGCAGTTAACCACAGGCACTTGAAACTGGAAAGCAGAACTGGAGATAAGGAGGGTCTATTGCAATGGCCATGGGCGCTGGAAGAAGAAAGGGAGCCCTGCCTTTGGACCTGGAGGAGCTTGGGTACATGCAGTGCTGTTGCCACCTGTTGTTCGCAGTCTCACCCATACCATCTCTTCACAGCTGCCACTCAAGTAGCTCTAACTTGCTTTTCCTCCTGCACAGAGGGGGAAACTCTCTAGGTTTTTAAGGATTTCTGATGAGTGACAGGGCCTTGACTCTCCATTTCCTGGTATGGAGAAGATTTTGAAATTGACTTGTACATTATTGTCCACCTCCCCTTTCCTTCTAACAATGTCACTACTTTCGCCAGCTGCCCATGACATGGTTCATGAGACTATAGACAGCTCTGCCTGCTAAAGTACACATATAGATTTATGTAGTGTTTATGCTGTTCAGGAGATTATTTCCCAAATGCTAATGTTAGGCAGACACCAGAGCTGTCCTATCAGAGTCCTCGGCATTGGAATAGCTTCTTAAAGGGATTCCACTGAGGTTTAGAGGCCTCAGTCCTGACATTGTTTCCATATTAAAAGGTGTCCACACACACTCATTCCTTGCTGATTGAGACACAAGGTGGCAGATAGAAGCCAGAGTTTTGGCAACAATAAACCTCTGACCAGTCCATGTCTGTGTGGACTTTGATGATTATAAAGGTGCCACATGGTTTTGTTTTGTGTGTGTTTATGGGGTGAGATTCAGGTATGTTTGCTTGTTGTTTTGTTTTTGTTTGGTTGTTGAACACACTGAAGTCTGAATGAGTTTTAAAATGTTGGAAGGGGACAACTTCTTCCTTATGTCTCTGCTCTAAATGATGAGTATCAGTGGAAAATATTCTTTGCTTCCCTCTTTCTTCTTTGTCTCTCCCCCCGAGCTAATCTTTATACCCAGGAATATAATACTTGAGTCTTCTCTCAAGGAACCTGCAGGTTCTTCAGAGAAAAAGTGCCAATTGAAGTACCTAAGGGTCCTGCCAACCTACTGCCCAAAGCATGGAGACCAAGAGCATCACCGGGATTTATCAGAAACACAGAGCCTCAGCCCCAACCGGCCCTCCTGGAGCACAGCCTGCATCTGAACCTGGCCCCCAGAGGATGCATGTGAGTACTAAGAAACCTTGGTTTGTGGCTTCAAAGCAACAGAAGATGCTTCCCAAAGCATATGCTATGGAAATCAAATGAAGAGTCTAGAATTAGGGAACCAAAAGTAGACAGATTTGACAACAATTCACCATAAATCAAGTACGCAGAGGAGAGATGGAGAAATGTGTAGAGAGAGTGGGTGGGGCTGCAATATCAGGAGAAAAAGGAGCTCTTGGACGTAAGTTTTACAAAACCCAGGTTCGGGTCTCAGAATTTCTCTTTCCCATTAGATATTGGAGGAAAATCTCAGTTTTCATCAGCATGATGGGGATCATGACACATACCATACTGAGCTCCTAAGCTACCCAGAAACATCAAACATGTAAATATCCACAGAGAGGAGTCATTAGTGGCAGAATGCCTGCAAGCACAAGATTTAATTGAGAGACTAGATGAATGGACAGAGGTTGATGGTAAAGCATTTTCAAGAGATGCTCTGAAGCACTTTCTCAGCTTGGATGATGTTTGCACTCTTGGAGCAGAGGTTCACCTTTCCCATTATTCAGAAACCTGAAGCCAATTCCAGCATCTGGGCTTAGCCCAACAATATACATTTCTGTCTTGCTTTGCATTACTCTTTCTAGGCCTGTTCTGTGAACCATATTTGAGAACCATGTGTCTAGAATCATAAAGATGAGAGAAAATAAAAAGGCATTTGCTGGGGTTCCAGGACAGCAAATATTTCTTCTGGCAGCTCATTACATTAAGACTATGGCCACAGAAGGTGACCCTGTTAGTGATTCAAGGTAAACATGTGGTTCCTTATAGGTCAGGGAAGTTCTGTGTGGGAGGGAGCAGAGGCTAGACTCCTGTGCACTGGAGCCAATGGGAGGACCTGTTGTTATTTGTCTACACAAGGGTTTTATTCCTAGAAATCCAGTTAAATTTCAATCCAGAAATTAAAACCCCAGGGACCTACACAGTACAAGTAAATTCAAGATTTTCAGTAAAACTCACCAACTGTCCTATTGCCCCTGTAGGAAAACTCTCTGAGCAAAAAGAACTTCCCTGTTGTTTTAATTGTTTTGTTAGGCTTAGTTCCAAGATTTCCTTTTAAAGCATTTATTAAGCACCAACTATATGCCAGACATATTTCATAATGATGTAATCTTGAAACAATGTCTTAATAAAGAGTAAATCACCATTCCTATGACTCTTTAACTTTTTGCACAAGTTCACCTTTGCCCTACGGCACATTTGCATTTATTTTTTCATTCAGCACTTGCAGGCTGTGTTCTACACTTGGGATATGAATACAGATGATTAAGACAAGACCTCTGCTCTATAAGGAGGTCACAGAGCAGCAGGGGAGATGGGGCAGACAGATGCATGATTGTAATACAAACTGACCGAGGGACGATTTTGCCGCATATAATTCTAAGCAGATTTCCTTTATGAGACACTCAAGCAGGTATGACTGAGCACCTACTATGTGCTTGACACTCTACTGAATCATGAGATCAATAGATAAAAGAGGAAGAGACGAGGAGGCACATGAAATGGTCTCAGAGACTCATGTATAAAACGTCGAGGATACCAAGAAGCAACAGAAATGAGGACAAGCTGTGTTTCATCAGTTGTTGGAGGAAGAGTCTGGGATCACATCTTCCAGGGAGAGCAGGATTCATGCTCCCTTTTTCTGAATCAGCCATAAGACCAAACTAGGTTTTCTGAGGTCAGCAGGAGAGCTAACTAGAGCTACTGATGCAGGCTATTTCTCTGATACACTGAAAAGGTTTGCTTTCAAATCCTCCCTCGTTAAATGTAATGGGCTTCTCTGACTGGATTTCTTGCAAAGAAGTGAAGAATAACACGCCTGGTACTCCGTGCTTTGTGAGACCCTACTTGGACAGTGCTGGTCTTTTGTGAGATGACTGGAGTCTCTTCAGGGGCATATTGCCAGGCAACAGGGTCCCCTTGCATACTGCACATGAGCTGTATGGTGATCAAGATTCAGTACTAGGGAAGAAGGCCTCAGGCTTTGGGTGAGAAGTAGGATGGTCTATGGCATCCCAGACGTACTTCCCATTTCAGTGTTGCACTCTTTAATTCACTTGCTCATGATTCGGTGAGTTCTCACCAGGAAGGTCCTGTCCAGAGACCTGGAGTGATGAGGACACAGTGATAAACTAGAATCAGTTCCATTTCCGTATGTGTTTCTCATAAGCTAGTGTATTATTGTGGGCAGGTAGAAAACAGACAAGAAAAATAACAAACAGAAAATGTTAAGGAGTGGTGACCACTCTACAGACGCAGCACTGGCTAATACTACAAAAAACGACCTGAACAGTGGTGGCAAGTGAGGGTTTTTTCAGCTGGTCAGGGAAGGTTTTCAAGGAAGAGTCACTTAAGCGCCGCCCTGAATGATGACCAGAGCCACATCTCCAGACTAGAAATTTCTTGCTGAGACCTTAAAATTTTTGACTGTTTTTAGCCATAGTCTTCTTACCCCAAATGGAGTCAATGATACCAACTTTACAGGGCTTTCATGAAAATCAATGCAGATGAAAACTGTAAGCATTCAGCATGGTGCCTCTGGGTCCTCACTTCCCTTTGTATCTTCTCTTCCCCATGAAACTGGGGTTTGAGCCTCGGTAACAGTGTTCTCCTCCCTCTTTTAAGGTGGCTCTGTGGAGCTCAGGGTCTCTGATGTTCCAAGCTCTCCCTGGGCCTCAGCCAGAGTTTACCTGCCCAGAGATCAGGAACATAGTTCCTGTGTGGCATTTAAATAGATATCAGAAAACATCTTGACCTTTAATGCTTTCAACTCCACCCCAGGGAAGACAAGGTTTAGAATGTGCTAAATGGGATTCTCATGCCTTTTTGATGATCTATGAGCTCGCTGGGTGATTCCTGACTGACACCCATCATATAGGTACTTTAAACATTGAAAACAGCTTTTTATTCATGATTACTAGAAAATATGCTGGCTGTGAAATAAATATCCTGGTTATACCTGCAGCTCCCTCACAGACAGCCCCTGGTTTTCTGTGACTCCTACTCCTGGGAATCTTGGCTGAGTTCTGTATCACCGCAGAAGAAGCTAATTCCCACCAGCAGATGGATACGCTTTTCAATGTTGATAAAACATTGGCAGGACAGGAGGTCCCGCTGTCATCAGGACTCTCAATAGTGAGCAAACGTGATGTTCAGGGTCTTCTCCCAGGGCAGGCATGGATACTTAGGTGATGAGGAAGTAGGGAGAGGACAAGGAGAAGGATCAGCCAGGGCATTTCTGGTTTTGGCAGGGCTGTGATTGAAGAAAAAGCAGTTCAGAAAACTACATAAGATGGGAGTTTTGACCCTGAAGCATGGAAGCAACAGGGTGAAGTGGAGCCCTTGGGTGTAAGGAAGCTGGAATGTGAAATCTGGAGTCAGGAAAGGGCTGATAAAAATACAGTTCTTTGGAGGCAGATAGGACTGTGCCTCCAAAGTCCATTGCGCTGTTTGGGTTAACTCCCTGATCCTGTCACCTGTGGCTGCATGGCCTTCTCTGGTGAGGTACGGAGGACACGTAAAAGATTCTCCCTCACACTGGATTAAGAGACTGGATCAGATGTTAGGTTTTTAATCTCCTTTGTAGACATCTGTCATCTCTGTCTTAGTTGGAAATGAGCTCAGTTCACACTGGAGTCCTTCTCCTCTACCAAAATAGTCTGGATAAACTCTATCTTGCCCTCCTTTTAAAATTTAGTTTTATTTAGTTTTTAATTATCATAATAATTGTACACATTTTGGGGGTATAATGTTATGGTTGAATATATTATACACTGTGTAATGATCAGTCCCTGTAATGATCAGAGAATTAGCCTATCTACCACCTCAAACATTTACCATTTGGTTGTTACGAAACTTTCAAAGTCTCTTCTAGCTATTTAAAAATATACAATACATTATTGCTGGTTACATTCAACCTTCTGGGCAATAAAGCATCAAACATTAAAATTTATTATTTCACAGCTTATTTTTGTTCCCATTAACCACTCACTCTCTATCCTTGCTGCATGGTTTTTCTCCCCAGCCTCTGGTAACCACTCCTCCACTCTCCACTTCTACGAGATGATTTTCTTTAGATTCTACCCATGAGTGAGGTTATGCAGTGTTCATAAGTCTGGAGTATAGTGTCCTCCAGATTCATTCATGTGCTTTTTATGGCTGAACAGTATTCCATTGTGTATATATACATTTTTGTTATCCACTCATTTACTGATGGATACTTATATTGTGTCTGTATCTTAGCTATTGTGGAGTGCAGCAGTGCACATGGAAACACAGAGAGCTCATGGATGTATTGATTTCTTTTGGATAGATGCTCAGTGGGGGGGCTGTTTGATCGTATGTTAGTTCTAGTTCTAATTTTTTTTAAGGAAACTCTATACTGTTTTGTCATCTTTACAAAGATGACAAACTGCTTAGGTTGACTTTCTTTGATGTTACTAAACACTTCAGAATGAATTCCTCATTTGAAAACTGAGAGCATTTTGGTATGTCCATCATAATGCAAAACAAGTTTTAATATAGCCTCTAAGACAATGTGCATAACAGAATCTGGCCAGTGTTCTATTTACTATTCAACACATGCTAGCTGTAGTTATAGCTATAGCTGTTATTACAAGGCCACACATCTTAACTGGGGAGATAATGTCATCACTTCAGGGTCTCTGGGTTGACTGCCAGCTCTGGCTCAGAAAAGTCTCAGTGGTGCCATATGCGATTGTTTGGAATGTGGAAGAGGAGAGCATCGTGGTCTTTGTCTCATTCAGTGTTCTCTGTGTCAGTTGCATGGCCTCCTCTACTATGCTTCAGGAAAATGGGCTCTTCTGTCAGAATTCTGAGATAAGCAGAGAAATGAGGGCCACAGCAAAAAGAAGTGATTACATCCTACAACCCTGCCTAGCAGGTCAAAATTTCTTTCCATTCCTCAGAAAATGCCAGAGCTCATTGACCCCATAAGTTAAATCATTTGCAATTAAGGATGAAAGTTTTCCTCCCTAACTGCCCAGTTTGTTAACTGTGAGGTAAACGCTGGGTTGGCTAAGAGGATAGTGACTCCATTTCCCAGTAATGAATGACTCTGAGGCCAAGAGAATGGTATTTTCAGGAATTTAGGAACAGTGTTTTAGCAGATGAAACGAACAGACATTCTCAGGGATAAAAGGGTGAGGAATTCCCTTTCATCACTCAGAGATCCGTAGAAGACAGTTGGTCCCTTCTTTCAGAAGCACAAAGAATAGAAACATGCCATTTTTGCATGTTATTTATAAAGGGGAGGTTATGCCTACTCAGTAGGCCAGAAAATCTGAAAAGACATCTTATGACGGACCGGAAGTCCCTACTCCTTGCCAGGCTGAGATGCATGGAAAGAACATTGTAAGTAGAAGAATGTCCATCCAAGGGCCACTAGTAAATAAAATAGAATCTCCCACTCCTGATTCCCGCTTGACTCTAAGGTAGTGGCTTTTAAATTGTGGTCCCTGGACCACAACATGAGTGTCACCTAAGAATTATTAGAAATGGAAATTCTAGGGCTTCACCCTAGAGCTACTGAAAGAGAAATTCTGAGGATGGAGTCCAACTACTCTTGTCTGAAAAAAAACGGGCGTAGTTGGTGCCTGAGAACCGGGTCTCTAAGAGATGAGGGTCTACTCCTGTAACTGATCTCTTTCTTTCTCTGCTGATCATGATGGTTCCACTTTCCAAAAGCAATCTGTCCGCCTTGAGGCTTGGTGCCTTAAACAGGAAAAGTGCATTCGTATAGAACAGGAGTCCTGGGGAAAATGTCATGGGAGGATCAGGGTCAGCCACGAATCTTACTAAACCGTTGATCCTCTTTCTCATCCTTGCTTCCCAGTCATTTCAGCCATGGTGCTTGACTTCAAGAAGATTACAGAGAAAATGCTGGGCCTGCTGTAAGATTTATTTTGTTTTGTGGTCTCAGTCCATGGCTAGTTGGCTCTGCTATTTTTGAGCCTGTGGCAAGCCAGGATATGGTGACGGGGAGCACATGGATGAATAAAGCTGCTCATCTTGTGTTGACCAGGAGAAGAGAGAAGGGAAGATGCTGATGTCCCAGTATATCAAGAGCGTGCCCACTAACAACCTAACTTCCCTCCACTAGGCTTCATCTCTTACAGGACCTGCCACCTCGACTTAGTGCTATAACCTTGTGGCCAAGCCTTTAGCATCTAGCCTGTGAGGTATATGAAAGATCCAATATCTGGTAACCGCAAGCACTCTCTCTCTCTCTCTCTCTCTCTCTGTCTCTCTCTCTGTCTCTCTGAGATGTAAACTCATTCTATGCCTTCTAGAGACCTGGAAGGCTGAGTCCCAAAACAGCTTCTGTCTCCTCACCTAGCATTCCATCAGGAATGTAGCACAGTACCCCCTCGGACTCTCAGCAACAGAGGAAGAGTTACAGAGACAACCAGTGCCTGGTCTTCAGATGACAGAGAAAGTATGAAACTGGCTGCTACTATTACAAAGGTACTGCTAGCATCAAAGCAGGTAAGGGGAAGACAGGCGTTTGAGATTAAAGCGTCAATCTGTCCCTGACACAGTTCATCAGTATTTTTTGGACTTGAAACTCTAGTGCAGTTTTCAGTTATACTAAGTGAAATAAATCAGGGGAAAAATGCAAATATTGTATGATCCTAGAGACCTAAAATGATAAAGTTCATAGAGACAGAAGATACAATGGTTATTACCAAGGGCTGGCAAGATAGGGAAATGGACAGTTAGTGCTTAATGCTCATACACTTTGAACTGGGGAAGAAAAACAGTTGAATCACAGTGGATTCAGCAATATTTGCTAGCTGTATGCATGGACATCCTGAGCAGTCAAGCCTCTGTCTCCAAAGGAGTCTGGTTAGCAGGCTTTGTGGCAGCCTTGCTTTCTTTCTTACTAAAGCACCCATGAAAAGAGAGAAAGTTAAGCACTCAGGATAGTGTTCACATGAGACAATTCAGTGCCAGGATCTGACTAATCCAATAGGACTGTTTGGAATAAAGATCTATCCCCGCTTCCACATAGGACTCACCTGAGCTTCCTTTGTTAAGACCAAGAACTCCAAAGATAAAGGACAAAGATGCTTCACAAAATTCCCACCCCTTCTCCGCCATCCTTCCTTGGCTATACTGGCCAGGAGAACCTGCCACCACATAGGTGCCAACAGCCCTCCCTATCCGCTTGTAGTTATCCTCTCCACTTCTGCCACTTGAAATGAGTTGAGTCTTCCTAGCAAAATGCTGCCAGAGCACATCCCCTGACCCAACAGTGTAGTTTCTAGGCATTCATCAGACGTGTGTGCAAGGGTCTAGTTTCCAAATAGTATTTAAAATGTTCCTCTGCCTTTGTTTTTACAGGAAAACATCAATATTTCTAATTTATAGTATGTTTTTGCATACATGTGTTTTGAAATTTATTTGGCTGCTAAGGATGGTGAAGCAGATGGATATACACAGACATGGAAATATCTGAGAAACAGCCAACAACAAAATATATGTGTAGCAAAAATTGGGTTTCTCTTATGCTACCCCATTACTGAAATCATCAAGTTACCAGTAGCTATTATTTCTGGACAGTAGGATCATGTTTTCTTCCATTTTCCATAATATACGTGTTCTTTTTAAAATAAGAAAATAAAGCAGTGAAAGTTATTGTAATTTTAAAATTATATCATGAGTGGTAGGAATCCCTGGGTGGTGTCATGTCTGCAGACAAAAACCTGTTTCTGACTTGGCTGGGAGAGCAGCAGATTCTAGCAACCAGAGGGCCATAGGCAGGAGGGGAGGCTCCAGGAGCCCAGTTTGCCACAGGCAGTTCTATTCCACCTGGAGCATGACACATCACATCAAGGCTCAGGCTGGAGCTGACTGGCTTGGAAATCAAATTCCCTCTGAACTGCGTCCTCTGGGGACAGCTCAGACAGACCAAGTTGAAGCAGATTACATAAAAGGGCAGGTAGAGGCCTGATGTGGCTCACACATGAGTGTGAAGCACCCAAAGAAGGATGCGAAAAACACATTTTAATATTGACAGAGGTGATTTTATAGCAGAGACACTAGAAGGGAAAGGAAGCAGAAATTCCTGCCTGAAGACCCACAAGAGCTCACAGAACTTAATAACAGCACCCCAAGGAGGGAGGATTCGCACTCACCCATGGTGCCCAAAGGTTGAGCTGTAAGTACCAGAGATCCAATGAATGGCACAATGTTCTCATTATTGTTTGGTACAGCCTGATCCCTGCTCCCGCTTTATGTGCTGAAACCCTAACCTCAAAGGTAAAGGTAAGTGAGTAGGTCATGGGCCGAGGCTTTCATGAATGGGATTTGTGCCTTTACAATACGAGACCCCATAAATCTCTCCTACCTCTCCCATAACAGGAGGACACAGTGAGAAAACGGTCATCTGTGAATCAGGAAGCTGGTCCCCATCTATAATCCAATTTGTTAGCGCCTCAGTCTGGTACTTCTAACTTCCAGGATTATGAGAAATAAATTTTTGTTGTTGATCATCCATATGGTCAATAGTATTCTGTTATAGCAGCTTGAATGGCTTAAGACATAGAGAAGAATGGCTGTCCACTTACATCATACATACTCAAGTATTTTGAGAGCTCTTTTGTAATTAAGTATTTTCACTTGATTCTTATACACAGGAGAGAAACAGCATAGGTTTTACTTTTTCTGCTTTGAGATGCAGAGCAGAAGGTGAGGGTGAAGGCAGGAGAGAAGCAGGTGAGGGAGGAAAGGAAGAAAAGGCAGTGTCTGGGCCACAGTTTTCTCGTCTGAACTGCAGATTCAGGGAGGCTGTAGACCAGCAGCAACAGGAGCAGGAGTAGAGGCCTGCAGACTTTCCTTAAGATTCTCAGGCTCAGGCTATCAACCTTGGGTTCTTAGCTAGCCTCTCCTGTAGGGTCATGATGTCATTACATATTTAGACCCAGTTAAGTTTGGCTGGGCACACACTGCAACTGATCTCCAAGCTATCTTTTAAGATAAAGTTTGCATGCAAAGGGTTTCTGCTGGCTCCCAGCATACTTAACTCTCAAGTTTATAACAATAGATAAGTTCATTACAAATATACTTCATCAGTTTTTCCTGTTTGTGTAAGGCATATTGAGGCAATTCTGTGTGAAGTGGTCTTTTAAATGCTCACCAAGGAATGTGATTACTTAGAAACAGTGAAGGAGGACTTGCAGATAGGACTTCTTAAGGGTCAGACTGGGTTGCAGAGAAAGTTCTAGTTGTAATCAAAGTGGACAAAAAGCCAGTCAATACATTCTTGCCCAGAATCACAGGGCTCAGGGACAGAGCGATGTCGGGAATTGGGGTGGAAAATGATTGGGATCTCACCAGGGAAAACAATTGTACCCACTTAAGAAGATGTGGTCCTATCCAGGTAATGCTGGTTGGTGACTACAGTGGAAAGGGAAGATATGTAGTTCTGCACAGCTACAAGAACATACATTCTTTGTGTGTAATCATTTGAGCTGAAGAAAAGTATTGGAAAGATTATCTATATTTTCTCACTGTAATTTATTGGTTTTGTTTTCTTTTAAAAAATGGAGTTGGAGAGACCAGGCTGGCTTTCATAAACAATGTGAAGGTTACCTCCTGTAACCATGGAGGATGGAGTTGACCTGGAGAAGCAATTTACCATTTTTGAAATTTCTGATCTGAGGGACAGTCACAGAAAACATTTGGTCCACTCTCTCTTCTTTGAAAGGAGCCAGTGTGTAATAGGACAGTTTATTCCATGTCCCTTTGAGAATGCAAGGTCAAGAGCAGAATGTGTGTGTGTGGCCCCAGTCTTTACTGCAGAAGGCAGCCCTCACTCCCTCAGGGGCCAGTCTACACAAGCAGAGGGTGCCAGGACCCCTCTGGATTCTACTCCTAATAAGCTATAAAAAAGAAGCTACTGAAAAAATGTAGCATGGGATTTGCTTTTGATGCAGTGGGAGTTCAACTGCTAAAATGAAAAAGGAAGACATTTTGTAATGTGCGCATTTGTGTTATTTCATTTGGGCTATACTGAGTAACACGAAATGAACATCTTTGTCTCAAAGTTTTAGAGACTGGGGAGTCCAAGATGACGACTTTGATTAGTGTCTGGTAAGGGCCTGCTTTCTGATCATAGATGGCTGGCTATCTTACCGCTGTATTTTCACATGGCAGAAGGGGTGAGGACTCTCTTGGGGGCCGTTTTTTTTATAAGGGCACTAATTTCTTTCATTGAGGTTCCACCCTTATGACCTAATCACTTCCCCCACTTTCTAATACAATCATTTTTGGGGTTAGGGTTTCAACACATCAATATGGGCATGACATCACCATTCAGTACCTCACACATTTTTCAGCATTTTATTTGGACAATTTATCGAGCATTTTTTTAAATTTTAAAAGTAAAGGAGCAAAAACACCAACAAACAGACACACAGCAGCATGAGAACAGCACAAAAACTGAACTACAGATAAGGTGGCAGGGGATCAACAATGGTTGTCGTATTACTCTTTGATAACTTCAGAGTGTATGCTCAGGACAGTACAAATAGACGCACAAGATTGATCAAATTGATCAAATCAATTAATCATCGATTGTTCCTTACATCAAAACGCCAATATCGAGCATTTTTGAAGCTTGACCTGCTTACTATTTTGAACTTCTTCAGACATTTTTAAGCTCATAATTATTTGCTTGACATTCTGTGAGGAAACACATTCTTTCCTATGTAGAACAAGATTTCCATATAATTTTCACTGTGGCATTCCTGAGCTATGTTGTTGGGTCTGTTTCTCCAGAGATAGGACTGGGTCTATGTTGGGTGTGCCCATCCACTCCTGGCTCTCTCAGAATCCAAGATCATGCACTGAAAAGTCAGCTGTTCTGAAGCACTGGTGGACCCATAGCACATGGCCCTGGGAAATGGGCGGGCCCTCCTGGGGATGACCCAGCAAACCTGGCCTTATTAATACAAAGCCCTGAGCTAGCCCTCCACTCCAAAGTGTATTTTGTAAAATCACTCTATGTCTGGATTCGTGGTTCGTGGTTCATTTCTTTTTTTTTTTTTTTTTTTTGGCGGTACTGGGGATTGAACTCAGGACCCTGTGCTTGCTAGGCAGGCGCTTATTCCACTGAGCTATATCCCCAGCCCCCTCGTGGTTCATTTCTTGACTGAGCTCAAAAGTAAACTTCTTGACATGAATCCCTAGAGGCCTTTTATAATCACAGAAAAGAAAAGTGACAGACTGAACTGGGTCAAAAGGTCATGGCCCAAGTAAGGCTCATGTCATCAGCTCATGTCTTCAGCTGATGAAGACCCCTTTCTTGAGGTGGGGCCTGGGAATAAGTAGTGCCACTTCCCTGTATTAGCTGCACTTGGCTTTTTCCTCTGTTCTCTCATGACAGGTCCCAGGGATTTCATTGTAAGTATTGTGGCTTATGTCTAGATGCTCCCACAAAAGCCGCTGATTGGTGTGGTCCTGCCCTAATCCTGGTAGCCTGGATGCACACAGTATAAATGACAGAAAGAGGCTTGTCTTGCCCTCTTGCTTACTTTGCTCTCTTCTACCCACCATGAACTCTTCCCTCTACCATGTGACACCCCACCTTGGAGCCAGCCAATTATGGACTGAAACCTCCACAAGCTGTGAGCTAAATAAACCTTTCTCCCTTTAACTTTGGGTATCAGGTATTTTTTCTCAGCATTGAGAGAAAAGTAACTAAGACAGTAAGCCCTTTTATAATCTCTTGTATGCTCTAGAAGCATTTTGTAGCACAGTCTATGAGAATACTCATTCCATAAGCACTAATTAAATAATTAAATAAACGAAAAAATAATGAAACATAATGTATAACAGAGTCCTGGGGGAACAGGGGCAGAGAAACCAGTTACCAAGAAGTCCCTAACAGATTAGAAATGACAGACTTCAGTTCTTGTTACAGAGCAACTGAGAGAACTCATTCATGCATACTTGTGCTCCTGTGCATGACAAGCCAGATTAGTAAACACTGACCAGATCCTCAGGCTTTTGACATCTTTACTGTCACACTTGCCATGCTAAATGATAGCCATTTCCTTATGTAATTACCTTACCGCTTGTTAGTGCTTGTGGTTTCCCTGCTCTTACATCTCTGCAGTTCAGAGCATCATGGCCAGCACATAGTAAGAGTTTAAGGAGAAATGCCTAGAGGACTGATCAGTGGCTAAATTTGGCGTGCACAGTTACATCCCCAGCACAGCCTCCTCTCCACATGTTCCACACACCGAACATTACAATTTCACCGTTAGTCCATTCATAAACTGTAGAGGTCCATGTGAATGTGAAATGGCACTGCTCACTCCCTTGTACAGTAGGTCCCAGAGAGAAAAGGACTTCAATTTGAGCATTCTCTGAAATGTAGACCAAATATGGAGCCACTTCTTGGGTCCTTTGCTGTCTGAGTATAAAATTCCTCTCTGAGTCCCTTCTCCAACATCCTTTACAAGTTACCAAGACCTATTTGGGAAACAACATAGAAAGGCTTTCTCTGCAAAAGGAGGGAGAGAGACGGAGAAGAGAGTGGGGCACTATTTGCGGGCAGTGAAGGGAACACAGCTGCCTCTCAAAGTCTATGTTGGTTAAGATAATCAGCACAATGAGCATTTGTTGAGGTGGGGTCTTTCTGGTATCCAGAACCCCTTCCCACGTTTGGAGAAGTTCCCACCATGAAAGTCATGAGGAGCCGCAAGCTGGGAAACCTGAAAACAGTCGATATGCTTGTGTGCCCAGTCCATGGCACCAAGTGGATGGGTTACTTCAGGCATACTTAAGACACCTGTGCCCCTTCCAGGGAGCTGGCCTGGAAGCTGGAGACACAAGCACAGGAAGCACACGGGAGCCACTCTGACAGATACAGCAGGGTGGCTGCAGCCTATATTTAAGTCTAGAAGCAGCCATGTCTTGAGCACCACTGAGTGCCAGCGTCCAGGAGTGCCCTGCTAACCAGAGTCTTATGATGCGTTACTAGGACTCCCCCTGGCCTGCCTAGCCTTTCTGGGAATCCCACTCTGCTTCCAGGCTGGTTCTTCATAGTTTCTTACCTTCTTATTTGCTAAGGCTGCTGTGGAGATGATCCAACCCATTGAAACAAGGATATCGAAAGCCTCAGGAAAATCAAAGAAAGAAACCAGATGCAGATGTTTGTAAACAAGAATCCAGGTTTACTAGGTACAAAGGGCTCTCAGGAGCCTGTGATCCTTGTACTGTTTCAGCAAAAGATCCAACAATTCTGGAAGTCATCAGCTTTTAATCTTCCACCACTGCTCTCCTTCCGTTTCTGGATTATCTAATATCCTCCATTACAATGGAGAAGCCCCAGGTATGAGGACTTCTCTGCTCCTCACAGCAGTTAAATATTTGTGACGACCTTTGGGTATGTCCATTGGAAATGTAATTCTTGGGTCCAAAGGTATCTGCATTTAGAAAGTTTTTGATGTATGTTGCCAAATCCCCCTCCAAGGGTACCAATTTACCAATTTACACCTCCCCTGGCAGTATATTAAAGAGCCTTCTTCCTCAGTCCTAGCTAATGCCACAGATTTTTGTTCTTTTGAGTTTTTGACAATTCATTGGGTTTAACACAGATGTTATTGCTGTTTTAATCTGTACTTTTTAAATTACTTATGAACTTAACATTTTTCATGATAATTATCCATGAGTATTTTATGAATTGACTGTTCACATCCATGGTTTGTTTTATTTTCAGTTGTTTATGTTTCTTTTCTCACTTTAGAAGTTTAAGATACATATATTTTCTTTTCTCTGCCATTTTCTAAGAAAAAATTCCAATTTTTCATTTAGTGTAACAATTTTTATGATTTTTACTTGTTATTTGGTTTACTATATCTCTAATCATTGAAGTAAATAAAAACAAAACATTTTTACTTCCAACTATTTTCCAAATATTTTGATGAACTTGAACTGAATATTTTTTATTACTTCCTCTAATCAGCAGTTGGTTTTAATGTTATAATCTGATTTTAGTCTGGATTACAGTTATATTATCATATTCATATTAAACATCTTTTATTTGATGGAAAAATTTGACTTCTGCAATTAATTCAGTAAACAAATATATAAGTCCCTCCTCCATAGCTATGGGTTCTATACCTGTGGACTAATACAACTACACATGGAAAATAATAAAAAAAAAATTACAATGCACTGAACCTGTACAGGCTGCTTTCACGTCCAGTCCCCAAAGAATACAGGCTAACTACTACTTCCAAAGCATTTCTGTGGTAGGAGGTAGTATAGGTAATCTAGACATCATTTAATGCAGGTTATATGCAAAGACTATGCTATTTTATATAAGAATTTGAGCATCCTCAGATTTTGGTATCCATGCAAGATCTTGGAACCAGCCTCCCTTGGGTAGCACAGTGCCTAATACATAGTAAACACTAAATAAATGTTGGTCCTATTATTTTAATAAATGTTTTAGATTAATTCTAGTTTCCACTATTTTAATGTTCACCAACAGTTCCTTCACACTGACTCTCCTGATCTTGAGTTCTTATTATTGTCCTATATGAAATGAATTTTTCAAAAAAGCAACTTGAGAAAAACATTTTTTAAACTTTTGAATATTTGGCAACCTTTCTGTTGGCTTCTCATATGAAAGAAAAAATGGCACTGTTTACTATTGTTTACATACAATACTTTCTCCTTAAACTGGTTTTTAAAATTTTCTTACTTTTTACTATTTGACAGAGCACATGAGAACTTCGTATTTCTTCAACTGATTTGCCCCTTTTTTTGTCAGCTAGTCACTAATTTCTTCTTTGTTATTATAAGGAAAAGTTCTGTTTGGTGTTTCTAAGTGTGGGGTGTATTTTCCACTTTCTCCAAGGTAATATGGTAAACTCTTTCAGTCTGCAGGGCTGTTGTAGTACACCAACACACATGTTGCATGAATGTGGGCTCTCTGCGTTGAGTTAGTGACCCTATTCTTGTTTGATTCTCCAGAAATGTATTTTGAGTTTTCTCTTTTGGCCCTGGCCCTCTAACTCCAATGCGTACAGTAACCCTGTTGTTCTTGTCACATGCATGACATTCCGACTGGCTTTACCTCAGCGTCACTTGGGCTCTCCACGTCACCACAGGTGGACTGTGACTCTTCCATGGATCCTTTGGTTTCCTTGCCCTGTTTAACTTGCTCACTCATCTCCTTTTACACGTCTTTTTGTCCACTTTTCATCTTAGACAGCTATCTTCCTTTTCATGATTCCTCGCTCTAACTTGGCAGAGGCCAGATTGTCTTGTACTGTATTAAGGGTATTAGGTAATATTCCGTATGCCTGTGCTATCTAAACCAATATCAAAATACCATAATGAAGAGTCAGGATGCAAAACTCTTTTCACTGTTTGACCAAAACTGAGAAGTTTGCACAAGTCTCATAACTTCTCTAAATCTTAATTTCCTGGTGTGTAAATGCAGTTAACAACCCATATCTTGCAGCCTTACTATAAAAATAGAAAGACATACACATGAGAGCCTTTAGCACATCCTAAGACTTAACAAGTGTGGAACAGATGAACCACCGAGGCGTTGACAAATAACAGAGAGGACCAGCAGGATCACGGTGTTCCCAGGATCAGCCGTGGTGAATGCATTAGAGCTGCACGGAGTCCTGAAGTGGGGAATCTAATTAGGCTGATTGAACAGGGGCCTTTTTCTCCCTGGCTCTTCTGTTTTTCTGTTGGCTCTAACAGAGAGAAACCAGTTAATGAAAAACAAACATTTCCTAGGAGCCCTCCTCAAACAGCTGAGGGTTGTTGCAAGTTTGAGAAAGAAAACAACTTAAACTCAATTCAAAAGGTCAGGAATCAGGATAACCAAAACAACTGCATGACAAGAGCCAGTCCCTGGGAAGCCAGCAGCGACAGTAGCTCAAGGCTATCTGACCAGTGTGAAAAAAACAGGAAGAGTCCTGAGTGCAAAGAGAAACAAGTCCTCCTTAAACCCTGGCCTCCATTTCATCACTTCATGCTCCTAGAAGGCCAACAGATGACTTCAAAGTCAAATTCATGGGCACGAGGCCGCTTAATTCAGTACGAGCTAATTTTCTTTCCAGAATGTAGTCAAAAAGTGACTCTCAGCCATGTTCAAGTTCAAAGAGATCGCAGCTATTGTGCGTTGTTAAAACCTGCTGTGTTAAAGTTTCAACAGAACCATGGGAGATTTGGGATGTCACTCCAGGCTTCCAGTGTAACAAACACTGCATAAACTTGAGATGCACACAAGAAAATGAGGAGAGCAAGTTCTGCCTGCAAAATAGGCAAATGCAAACAGCAAAGGGGACAAATTTAGGATGGAGAGACATCATGATAAACAGGAAAGCTCCGTTCAGTAACAATAGTGTGAGTGGGTGAGATGTTCCTCCCGATGGCAGGCACTGAAAAAGCCAGCATCTGTCTTGTGTCCTCCTGCCAGGAACGCATAGCTGGAGTCTCATTACCGGGAAGCTTAAGGCGAGTCCAGGTTCAGAGATTATCCTAGAGGTGAAAGGGCTAGAACTCTCCGAAGGCTGGAGACACGCACAACAGGGGAGGAGCAGGGAGTACTCCTGACTGAAAGAGACGGTGAGATCCAACAAATAAATGTGGCATTCAATCCCACACAGGACAGAGGGGATGAGGAGGCTTGGCTGAGGTAGTTGTCAAATGTGTACAGGCTATGAATCACTTGACACACGGATAGCTTCCAGAGGTTATTATTTTTACATCTATCATTTCTTGCACATGGGTTAGTTGACATTAATTTATCTATTAATTTTGTATGTACTTGTAAACTTCTATTCTAGTCAGTAGCCAGTAAACCAATATTTTTATTCCAAAGTTGTCCCTGTTTTGGTCCAAGGGATGCTTCAGGCAGGCTTTTGTGCCTTTCTGATATATGCCCCTGACTCTTCAGGCTTGTCTTTATTTTCTGGTATAACATTTGTTTGTTTGTTTGTTGGTTGGTACTGGGAACTGAGCTCAGAACTTTGTGCTTGCCAGGCAGGTGCATGTGCCACTGAGCTGTATCTCTGGCCCTTTTCTGGTATAATACTAAAGACTCATCTTGTACTTCTCTACCCTACCCCTAGATCAGTGATTTCTCCAGAGAGGCCTGGTTCCTTCTAATAAATATTTAGAGCCAATCTCCACGCTAGATGTGTGCATTGTTTCGGGGGAGAAAAAATGGCTGTTAAAGCCTTTGTAGTGACCAGAGGCAGAGAATATAAATAAACGCTCACTTCTTCACAATTTATAATTAGTTTATCGGTGATGTCCCAAAAGCCTTCATGCCACTTAAGGTTTATGACTTGAAATATGTAAATACTATGAATTTATAGAAATACAAATGGAAAGTTTTGTATTTACCTTTCTTTTACATTTACTTGGCTCTGGAAACATTACATGTGAATCAATTTTAATTGCTTTCATTTAAAATGGCAAAATCTGAATAAAAAAAGTAAAAATCAATTTTCAAAATGAATCAAGTATATAGAACACACAGATAATTCAACTTTGAAATAATGCTTTTTGCAGTGTTACATTTTGGGGAGAAGCTCAGTCCCAATGGGGTGGTAGTGAGGTGGTTGGATTGAGAAGAAGTGAAAGGCAATAAAGTCCTTCAGATCCTGCCTCTAGAAGGTACTAATGCTGGTCTCACAGAGTGGCTCAGGGCTGGCAGGAGTGGACTACTTCCTGAGAGACTGCGTTGTTATGAAAAGAGTCAGTGCGGCCCCTCTGGGTCCCTCGCCTCCCGTCTCACCGTGTGATTTTCTCTGCACAAACTTCTGCTATGTTGTGATGTAGCTAGAAGGCCCTCACTTTCTATAACCAAACCAGTCAGGCTGTCTAATTTTGGATTGCTTTCAAAATTATGTGCTAAATAAATCCTCTTTCCTTGTAAAGTATCCAGTCTTAGGCATTTTGTTAAAGCAACAGAAAATGCACTAAGACAGTAGGTAAGACATATGAAGATGTAAAAATGAAGCCTCTTTGTCTTATACTGTAGCTAGGAATATATGCTTACTCCCTAGTTCAAATAGTTCGAATTAATTACCAGTCATTTTTATTCAGTGTGTACACAAAGAATAAAAAAAATCCAGCATTTTTCTGCATGTCATGTAAAAGACATCTATTAATACAATTTAAAAATTTCAACAGATTATTTGCATAACAGAAAAGCATTCTTTTGTACGCACCACCACAAAGATCAGAGGAAGTAGCTACCTTTTGACTAATCTCCTAATTGATCCCCTGACATCTTGAGGTTTATGATTAGAAGGAAAAACAATCTCATATTTTATAGGTGAAATTTCCTGGCAAGCAAATTATAGGCTGATGAGGCAAATCTGGGGTCCATTGAATCTCCTTACCGCTGCTTATCCCACATGCAGGCTCTTCTTTGCTCCTCTCCTCACTCTGGGGTCTGTGATAGGAAAGTTTAGAAATTTACTGGCCATAACAAAATTTGGATCGAGTAGAACCCAACTGCAGATAAGTGATCCAATTACAGACACCCTAGGACCAGATTCCTCCACATGTTTCTCACTTGACTGTCCACTGGAGAGGTGCAGGAATTATGTTTATGGAACTTAGAGAAGGTAACAACAGTAACACCCACTCCTTTAGCTCCCACAAAGAGCTTCTATCCATTCTAATTCTCACTGTAATCCTTCCAGATGGCATGAGGGCATGTCAACTTTCCATCACTGTGCATTCCAGGGGGTATTGGACAAGTGACACTCATCTTTGTTCTCTCCTTTCCAAAATGTTAAAACGAAGTAGCTGTGTTTGAGCATTCACCTCCTTTCTGACTTTACTGTTCCTTAATTTTGCTTGTCATAAATCCTTCCTTAGGGATTATTAGGGAAGAAGCTCTGAAACTCCTGGTCCTACTGACCACTCTCCAACTGTTAGCATACAACCTTCCTCATATTTTAAAAATAGTTTTCATAAACAAGGATCGGAAACCTTTTGGAAAAGTAGACCTTCGCAAACAGAAGTGACACGTGAGTGGTTCTTCAATGTGCCCAAGAATTTTGTTAAGGTCCACATTTTCGTATCTGCTCTTTCTCTTTTGCATTAAAACAAAGAGTGAAAGATCTATTTCCTAAGGGGAAGTGTTAGCAGTGATGATCAGCACATGCTGCAAATAAAGTCCAAATTTTTCCTGATGAAAGGTCTTTAGATAGGATGGAAGCTGTTCCTTCTGCTGGCATTCTCTCACGGTGGACGCAACGTTATTTTTAAGATCAAACCCTCTATCTTGTGCGAATGTGCTTGGTAATAAGTTGGGGGAGGATACTGAACATGTATTATGTTAAACATGTACATTTCTAATTTACTATTAAAGCTAACATCCCAGTGTGAACTAATATCAGGATCACACAAAGAAAAAAGAGGGAAAAAGGCTAATGCTGAACCTCTGGGGAAATGAGCACATTTTCCACCCTGGAGTTTGAAAATTAACACCTTCAAGAACCAGCAGTCATTAGCACATCAGGAATGAGTGTGATTCCTCCTTTTTCAGCCTCGTTAAAGAAACAATTCTTTTTATTTGTTTTTTTTTGCAGAATGCAGCATTAGCTGAGCTTACAGAAGCAGAATTCCACGGGGGTCAGTGGAAGTTCACCTGTCAAAAATAGAAGTACTGACCTATAAAGAATTTTTTCCAATGTAATCTTTTCAGGGTCTGGGAGTATTCAGAAGAAATACAACCGGCAGAGGCAAAACCTGACACTTGGAGAACTGAGGGCTGTCACACACCCAGCCTCTGTGGAGCTCCAGGGGGTCTCTGCCCGCTTGGGTACTGTGTACCCTCTGTAGAATCCAGCACGCTCAGGCTGCAAGGCCCAGTGTTCCCTGACAGGCTGAGAGGGAGGGTCAGGTTCACTCAGAGTAAAAAACCCGAAACAGTGTCCCCAATAATTAAATCAGTGGAAGGAAGATGTGTAATTGTGGAAAATTTTCCTTCTTCCTTTTTCTTTCAACACTTTTTGCATGCTAAGCAAGCATTCCACCACTGAGCTACATTACCGGCACAGTTTCCAACTGAGATACAGAATTTACTTTGAAAAAATGTAGCTCTCTTTGGTTAAAGACTGTGAAAAATTCTACTGGAAACCACTAATTTCCAATCTGCAAGTGAACCCCACGAGGAATAAATACACCCTTTATCAGGAAAGTGGGGGCTGGCGGAGTTGATTATTTGTCTAACAGTGCAGGGAGGGGGCTGGGTAGTAGAGCCTGACTCTTGGCTCTGGGAGATACTGGATTCTGATTCCAGCACTAGAAAAAGAGGTGATTATTTACAAAAGGGTCCTTCCATTTATAAGACTTTTTGCTGCATTGCTTTCTGATTTTTTTACAATTTTACATGTTCTTTGTAGAAAAAACTGAGTAAGACAAATAAGATAAAAAGAGCCAGGGGTGGTGGCTCATGCCTGTTATCCCAGCACTCGGGAGGCTGAGGCAGGAAGATCCTTGTGAGTTCAAGACCAGCCTGGGCTACCTAGTGACTTCAATGCCAGCCTGAACTGCATAGTGAGACCCTGTCTCCAAAAGACAAAACAAACAAATAAAAAGGAAGCATAAAGCATCTATGACGTGATATTTAGAAGTAAACAATGTATTCACTAATTTCTCCCTGATATTTTTCCCTCTGATATACCATGACTCATATATTTTTAGATAAAAATAAAATCACATTAAACGTATTATTTGTAATCATTTTCTTCACTTAATACACATTTAATACTGATTTGTGTGAGGAAATCATTCCCCAACATTTGTTTTAATGGCTTTATGGAAATCCATCATCCCACATTCGGCCTCCGTTGAGGGTCATTTAAATGGCTTCCAATTTTTTGCTTTCATAAAGAACGTTGTGACTCTGGGTGACAGAAGCAGGAGGATCGCAAGGTAAACCCAGCCTAAGCTAAGTTGATCTTTTAGGGAGATTTTGTCTCGAAATAACGAGTAACAATAAGAGCTCGGGTGTCGCTTGGTGTGAAGGCCCCGGACTCCATTCCCAGTACCAAGGAAGGAAACAGTAGACAGGCGAGTGCTGTGGGGTCCTTCTGTCCAGCTAAATATATATTCACATCGCTTTGTTTGTTTTAGAATCAAGTGAGAATTTACAATTCTGTTGAGAGCACACACAGCATGTTTTTGAGAATGCATGCAGACATCTGCCTTTGAGACATGCCCGTTTTAATTACCCCTCAGGTGGAAGACAGTGCTACAGCTGTGGGTTGCTTATCTTTTGCTTCTTTCTAGCATGCTCTTGCCCATGTGGAGGCAGACTGCCAGGTGGTCCAGGCATGCAGACGGTGATAAAACGAAAATGTTGTGATAGCGCACGTAAAAAACTTTTAGGAATAATTTCCTATTGTTTGAGCAGAAATTTTTGATTGTGTTTCCACTTGTCATTTTTCAAAGTTTAGGATTACCTCGAGGTTGTGTTAATTGCTGGGATGACAAGCCGGCTCCTTCGGTCCCTAGGACAACCTGGTGAGGCAGTTACTGTGTGCCAGAGGAGCAAGTTAGTGCGGTCATGAGTCATGCCTGTGAGTTACTCTTGAAGTCTTCATCAACAGAAGTTGGTGACTTACAGCTCAAGGTGAAAAGGGCTAGGAGGAACTTTTCCAGGACACAATGTTTGGCCAGTATAGCCCATGCTTGGAGCAGAATTTCCATTCCCTTATAATATATCTCATTTTTTAAAAAAATTAGTCAATTTTTAACTGAAAGATAACATCATATGTTTTTATCATGTCCAATATATTTTAAAGTATATATACACTGCAGAATGATTACATCTTGCTAATTAACAACACAACATCTTGCATAGTTATTATTTTTTATAGTGAAAGCACAATATATTTTTCAAGAACACCATATATCATCACTAATCATAGTTGCCATGAAATGGATCTCTTGAAATGCACTTCTACAACTATCTGCCCTTTAACCAGCGCCTCCCTGTCCTCCTCTCCCTCCTAACCACCTCTGTCTCTGGTACTATGCAGCACAGTAAAGATACAGAATCAAGCTCAATCTCCATCAGTGGATAAATGCATGAAGAAAATGTGTATATATACATGATAGAATAGTACTCAGCTGTGAAACACATTGTGTTGGTTTGGGTTTTGTTGCGAGGGGAATAATACAATGTATAGGAAATATATTTTATAAGATTGTTTTTAATAGTCGCCCAAAGAATGATATACAAAAAAGTGCAGGAAATCTGTCCACACACTTAGGACCAAAGAATCCAGCTGAAGGCCTGGATCCCATGATAATGTCCTGCATGAGTCCAGCTGAAGGCCTAGAGCTCATAACAATGTTTCCCACAAATCCAACTGGAGGCCCAGAGCCCATAACAATATCCCACGCAGGCCTGTTTCATGGATCTATGCTGGGAAGGCCCAAAGGTCAGTGGTGGAAGCTAGAAAGTCTGTGCAAGTGGGATGAAGGATCTGTGCTAGCAGGCTGAGGGATCTGCACTGGAGTCAGGAAGCACTTGCAAAGTAAGAACCAGAGCTCCTCTGAAAAGAACCACAGCCATCCTCAGCAACAGTGAGGTCTCGAGCTCCTCCAAAAATGAGGACAGCCGAGCGCCCATCAGGAAAGCCAACGCAGCAAGCTTCTCCAGGAGACTGGCAGTGCACTATTTTTTCCCTCTGGAGCCTGGAAGTGATGCTCAGAGTGAGGACCAGAGCTCCTCCAAAGTGAACTGAAGCTATTCTCAGTACTAATGAGGTCCCGAGCTCCTCGGAGGATGCAAACAAGCAAGTTCATCAGGAAAGTCAGCATGACAAGCTCCTCCGACAGAACCAACAGCTCCTTACAGCTCCCTACAGCTTCTACTAGCTCCCAACAGCATCTTCTCTTCTTCTCCCATTCTGCCTCTTATGCTGCAACAGTCCCCAGGCGGGCCTCCCACGCTCAGCCCCTTGCTTACTCAGTTCAGTTGGGGTTTATAAGTTGACCACCAGTTGTCAGTCCACTACACACATGAAATCCTTTCATTTGTAAGAACAAAGATGAAATTGAGGAACCTTTTTTGTATTCTTTTAGTGGTTTGGTCAATCATGCATTCTTACATCTGGTAATCTGAGCAACTTCTCTAAAGGTGTATATGTAATATAACAACCACTGTTAATGCCTATCATTTTGTTGTGAAACTCTGTATCATTTTTAATGTTTTTGCTTTGTTTCGTTTTTGTCTGTGATGTATTTTACTGTTGTTCTTTCTACACTATTCTCTTTAAAATAAAAAAAAGATAGTGTTTTAAAGGAAACAAAAATTGAATAAGCCAGGACAGAAGGATGAATGCCACATGATATCACTAATATAAAAATGTTATCATATAGGTCCCCTCCTAAGAAAGGATGGATGTATTTTTTTCCTTTAAATCAAAGTCCTTGAGACAGATTTGGCTTCTTGAAGAAGTTTTCTAAGATAAGATGTGACCTGTCTGGGGAAGAAGTAAAAGACTGATTTATTGAAAACTTGAAATGCTGAGAAGACCCTCAAAAGCCTATATTTCAAAATATCAAGTAAGAATTGAAATAAATGTCAGGTGATATTAAGGTAAAATTTATTCCTATAATACAGATGCATATTTTTTAGATCCAAAAAATTAAATCATTTAAAAGTATTTGCTCTCTCTTACCTGCCAAATGTTTGACTAAACAATAGTACCAATAATATCAACAAAAATTAATCTTTTAAGATCTTGTTATCATATTTTATTAAAATAGTTTAACTGACATAATTGTGCATACTTATGGATACACTTTAATATATGTGTATAATGTGTAATGATCAGATCAGGATAACTGGCCTGTCTATCACCTTAAACATTTGTCATTCATTTCTTTTGAATATTAGGAATATTCAATATCTTATGTATTAGCTATTTTGAAGTATTAAGCTGATTACTGCCAACCATACTTACCCTACTATGCTGTAGAACATTATGTTAATCTTATTCTTAGTGTCTCTGTGATATTTTCCTTCTCATGATACTAAGAAACCACTGAACTAGCCTCTAATCTAATATTTTCTCAATGTGAAGCCCATTAATGATCCATCCCATTAATGAATTATTTAAAAACAGTTTTCAGAGAATAGTTACCAAAACCTTCACAAAATGCCAACATTCAGATTACGGAGTTGAAAAGTCGTCAAATATATTTTCAAGGTATTAAAGGAAAAAAAAAGGTTTTGGAAGAAAGTAATTAATAAAGATCCTGTGAAAAATATTAGAGCTTTAAAAGACTCCTTAATAAACCAAACTTACTAGCAAGCCTACTAGCAAGAGTTGGGTATTCTGGCACAATCCAGACAAGAAAGGAATAAATCACAAACAAGAAAAAAATAGTACATCACAAGCCATTGGCTTAGTTGCTTGGTTGGGAGTTGCTAATTTCTTTGTGAAGAGAACAGAACTTGATTTCTGAATCCAGATTATGCACATCGAGTTTACTGTAGATAAAAATAATGGGCCGAGGATGTGGCTCAGCAGGAGAGCTCTTGCTCCATATGCACAAAGCCCTGGGTCCCATCTCCAGCACCACCTACATAAATAAATAAAGATAAGTAAAACTATGTATACAGCTCTGCTGTGTGCTTCCACAAGTCACTGTCATCCAATCCCTTGCCTGACTACTCAAGACCTGAGATTTGATTGTGATCCCTCCAAAACGCACAGGCCAGCATGATCATGTCAAGAGGTGGGTCCTCTGAAAAGTGATTAGGCTACAGCGACACCTTCTTTGCAGGTGTGATTAAGTTTCATCCTGAAAGGGCTTGGCAGAGGGAGTTTGTCTTGCTGGCCCACCCACCTTCTGCCATGTGAGGATGCAGAGAGCAGGCCCTTCCTAGACTTCCTTCTTAGACTTGCCAGTCTCCAAATCCTGCCTTCCACATATTACCCAACCCCAGGTATTCTCTTACAGTAGCACAAAGTGCACTAGGGCAGTTCCCTTTACAGGAATCTGTTCATTAAATTTGTTTCTGTACCATTACTAAATCCTATTCATGTTTGTATTCTAAATATATAGGCTTGTGCTTGGTACATCCTGGACACTCAGCAAATAGAAGTACTATTTTGAGAAATGCTTGGAACATTATTTGATTTTATCACTACTTGAGGCCTCTTGACTAAGTAAGGATAGGAAATAGGGTTTATGTGCCTAAGAATTTTATGTCTTGCTTTTAGGTTGCCTCCACAGGCCAGTGTGGGCACAGAAGTATTAATGAAAAACACAGTGATAAGTACTGACAGTTGAATACTAAGTAATGATTGGAAAACCAGACTTCATCAGTTGTATTGAGGATCATTTCCAAATTCCTCCTCACTTCAGGGCTTCATGCATTCACCTCACTGAAACTTCCTTATGGAGCAGATGGTGAAGGTTGGGGACCTGGGTGAGATGGGGTGCTACAGTGACACCAGAAGGATACATGAACAGAATTTACATATTCATATCACTTCTGGGAGCTATTCATCCAATCATCCTTCAACTCAGCAAACTTTCATTATTCACGGAACAGGGCCAGCACTAGGCTGAAAGGAATCCAAAATGCATATGAAGTAATAGCAGGAAAAAACCTTTGTGAATGGATATTAAGACCATGGAATCAGAGGTATTATGTTTGAACAGTTAGGTACTGGCAAGAATTAGCTTGTTTAGTGATAAAATTTCTCCAAGTACAACACATGTCATCCGGGATTATTTAGATTAGATTTTAGTTTACTGTTATATCTCTGGAGGAAAAGGAGTAGCGTATTTGACATGGCCTATTGCGCCTCTGACTTCCCGGTGATATTAATAAGTCTATACAGAGGCTACTCTTCACGGTGCTCTAGTCTATCTCCTGTATCTGCTTGTCTTCTGTCACTCACGCACCGACGCTACAGTGAATGCATCAGAGAGAAACGACCTTGAAGGTGTCTTACCAGGAGCAGGCCCCTTCAAAGATCTAAGTCCCCTTTTTCTCTTTTCTTTTGTAGGTATCCGATCAAAGGGAGATGCAGAGACAAAGCAGACCCCCAGGAGATAGAGGAGAAGTTCCCAGCTTTGCAGGCAATAAAGCTGGATAAGTATCTCCAGTGATAGCAATTCAGGGCTATCAGAGCATATGATTTTAACAGAAATGGGTGGAAAGACAGTAACTGTAAAAAGTGATGGGTCTCTTCTATCCACATCTGCAAAACACTTAAAGAACATTCTGAATCTGGGGAAGAGGAGGGGGAGTATTGAAACTAACTTTTGGGACACTTCTGTGTGTCTTATCCCCTTCAAGTGCACCAGACTGAGCTTCCAACACCGAAGAAGGAGCCAGCCTTCTTTGTGGCAAATGCTTTCCACCCGCTTTTGGTTGGGTAAGGTCTAGTTGTCAGTCCTGTCTCAATTCCTGTCATCTGTCAGCACCATCATTATAGACCACGCTTCACCCCAGGTAGTGGCAAAAGCTTCTCCTCTCTTGTACCTCTGCGCACACGGGTCTATTGCCACAGTTTTGATTTTTTGTTGTCTCTAGTAGGTTATATTCCCGATGTCTTGCTTCTATACTAGTGCTGCTGGGTTAAGGTAAACCCTTGCCCTGGGGTGACCTTTTGGGATTTGGGATTCGGCTGCTGAGTATGAAGTAGTTTGGGGTAGTCGTCATGATTTGGAAGGTAACATTTGCACTTAGTGGGTGGAAACAGGGCTGCTTGACATCCTTCCTATAGCATAAGGGATAGGCTCACACCAAGAACTGTCCCTCATCCTTCTTGGCTTCTGGACATTGAGCTGGATGCTCTTAGTGATAAAAACCAAAGTATGTGTCTTTCGCCTGGAATCTACCTCCATGGCGTATGTAATTTCCACACTTTCATGTACACTGAATTTCTAAAGAATACAGCTGGCATGAGGAAGGGAAAACTGGATTTTGTTTTGGTCAAAACGTATCTAACTTTTCACTATCACAGAGACAATGTTTCCTGTGATAGCCTGATTTACAAAAATATAGCAATAAAATAATGTGAATCTGTAACTGCAGCTGTCATATTTGAGGTGATTCTGTCTGGAGGATAAGCCTTGTTACCTACTTTATTATAGGGAAGGTGGGCATGGATATTTACATACTGAAATGTATATTGTTTTCAGGCATTGTTTGTATTTTTGTCTATATTACAAAAATTGCTTCGTTGATTATGTGCTATATGAGCAGCTGGATTATATTAGCTGCATAAATGAAATAGAATTCAGGGTATTAATAGGGATGAGTGATTACAAAACTACCCAAAGGAAGAAAAGCACACTTGTCCTGATACATCAGTACCAGACAATAGCTTCCTTGAAGATCTTCCTTATTTTTTGAGGGTTACAGTGCTATTTATACCTTTATCACTAATTCATAACAAAATGCCTCCAGTACAGAGAAGAATGTTATATTTTAACTTGTATTTAATTCATGTAACCCGAGTTTACTGTCCTTTGCTAATTTAAGCCCCTTAGATATTGATAAAGGCTACAGTTTTCTTCAAAACAATTTTATCTAATCTATTTCAAGGAGCTAGCAGGTAGTGTCTTAACAGCCAAAGACAATCAGCTTTGGAAAACAACCTTTTCAAAAAAATGACAAACAGAACTACATGTATCTGAGAACTTGGTATATGAGAAAGGTCACTTTATATCTGCACAAAGCGTGACTTAGTCAATAAATAAAACGGAGAAGTGACTATGCTCACAGCAGTAGATCTTCACCTCATACCATGCGCGGAAACCTCTCGAGACTCAGAGGCAGCCTGGATGCCCCCGGGCTGTCGCTGGTGCTGCCCTCCCCCGCCAAAGTATGCCCACTCGGCGGGCAGTCATGGCAGGCAGTCATGGCCAGTCTGGGCATCACTCCCACTGGTGGCTCCTTGGGACAGGAAGACCTGGTATCAGAGGGCAACATTTACTTCTGCCTAGGTCAAGTGATGTGGAGGTTGGCGCCCAGCAGCTAGGCGTCCTTACAGCTGATTTTCCCCAGCAAATACAGCAACAGATTGTCTTGCCATTGTGCATCCACTGGCATGTATTATGGTTGGGCCGGTGTTGGAAGTGGAAGTGCTCACAGACGGTGGTGGTGGGGGTGATGGTGATGGGCAATGAAAGCAGTGCTACAGGAGTTTGAAAAGTCCATCGAAACTCACATCATTCGCACCTTCAAGAGGTCTTCTGTGGGCCGTCCTCGAAGTGGCTATGGTTGGCTACCTCAGACCAGCAAAGTGCTTTGATTCTCTACAGAGTCATGTACTTCAGCCATTCAAGGAGATACTGAAGAAACCGAGAAACAACCAAATTTGCTGGAACATTTGAAACTCAAAGAATTTCTTCCAGATTTCAAAGGCAGAACTATCAATGGCCACTGGTAGAAAAATTGCCTTATCTAATCATTCACTATTGTATAATATTTCACTGTTCATCATTATACAGTCTCATCTTGGTTATATTTTAAAAATCAAACATTTTCCGTACCTATGAATTAACTTAAACACTCAATTGTACTTCTAACATAATTCTGTTAAATCCATCATGCTATAGTACTAAAAAGTTTCATTTAAAATCAAGACTCTTAACATGTGGGTTAAAATGAACCACAAGAAAGACAGTGGCTTATAATGGAAATGAAATATGTACAAATATGAGTAAAAAACCAAATCGCTAATCTGAGATGAAAACTACAATTTTTGTGGTGAGAGACCAGCACATATGTACTTCCATAGCATAGGAGGCTAAACAGAACACTTAGGAAAGCCCACACTGTAGTTTTTACATTCTCTGCGCTAGCATATTATTACAGACATGCAGACTTTCATGAAATTTTGTTTTATTCATTTCTTTTATGAGGTTAATTCATTGTGCTGTTTCCGTTGTTCACATGGAATTATGTTAATTTTAAGTAGCCTAGATCCTCTCTCCCTATCAGCTTTCTAAAGCAGTAAAGTGAGTGGTTGTTTTAATAGTATTGGTCTTGTTTTTGTTGGAGAGTACTCTTCTTTTTTAAAGAGTATTCTTTTTCTTCAACATTTTTCTTGACATTGATCCTTTATGCTTTTGAATGATTAAATTAGGTTTTTTCCATGTGGAATATCCTATAGCTGTACAGTTAATATAATATATAATATAACCTACAGCTGTACAGTTAATATAATGTAATACATAATATAACCTATGGCTGTACAGTTAATATAATATATTATATAGTATAACCTACAGCTGTACAGTTCATATATGTTATATAATATAACTATAGCCATACAGTTCATATAATATATTATATAGTATAACCTACAGCCATACAGTTCATATAATATATTATATAATATAACCTACAGCCATACAGTTCATATAATATATTATATAATATAACCTACAGCCGTACAGTTCATATAATATATTATATAATATAACCCACAGCCATACAGTTCATATAATATATAACTTACAGCCATACAGTTAGTATAATATATAATATAACCTACAGCCATTCAGTTAACATAATATAATATATTATATAATATACCCTAGAGCTGTACAGTTAAAAGACTGCACCTGTCCATACCATTCCATTCCACCCCATCACTCTACAGATAGAGGTTAAGAGCATGTATGGGAGGCCCGGAATGAACCCATGGCTTCCCACTCAGTAGGTAAATGCTCTAACACTGAGCTACATCCCCAGTTCCTGTATTATGCTTTCAAGAAAGAAAAATTTAGGCTTCCTCGGGCTTTCAAGGAACAAATAATTGTTCAACATTATGTACTACCTTCTTTTTTTAGTTTATTTTTTATTAGTACATATTTGTGATATTTAATGGAGACAGTCATCCAGTGGAGTTGTTACATGTACATATCACATCTGAATCCTTTTTACTTTCCACAAAATGCTTGTTTTTCCCCTGTGTGAAACTGTTGAAGAGCCAGTTAAACTATGTAATAGTTAGAACGTTATTTATTTTTAATATGATTAAGTGCTCTGGAGCAAATCGTAGCTGTGATAACTGTGCAGGTAGAATATCACTTAATGCTAGTCTGGAGACTTGTACCTTGAAGGACAGGGATAAATAAAATTTTAGTTAAATCATCTTTACATTTTTTTCCTCCTGCTAACTTTTTGCCACTTTTGTTTATAAAGGTGAAAATGTTGAAATCTTTGGATATTTAAGGAAATTAAGGTTATGGGTTGCTTTGTGCACCCTTGTGTGGTAACCTGCATTATTTTTCACTTTTGTGACAGTTTATTGTGGATGGGAGGACAGATTGGGAAGGAAGGGCTTGAGGTATACAGAAGATAATGTTAAAATAATTCATTTTCCCTCATTATAGATGTTAATAAATATTTATCAAATATGTTGAAAAACATACAAAGATATTGCAGAAAAGGGTTACCTAGGTAAATTCAGTTAGATTCTGTTTTACTTTTAGTTATATAAATTTCTGACAAATTGTGGCTTTTTTATTTTTTAAAAAAATATTTAGAAAAGTTTTTCTTCATAATCCTGGGGATTCAACCCAACAGGTGTGTGTACTAGATGAACACTTTCTCCTCTCCCCTCACTTCTCCCAAGGAAAATATGATTTTTATAATTAGAAATCCATACTTGAAAGAAGGCTCAATTATCAGTGACTTTATGAAGCAAAGTTAAAAACAAACTTGGAAATTATAAAGACAGTTTTATGTTTGTTTAGTCTGAATAGCTTGCTGCTAATTACGTTTTGATTGTGTGGAAGTTCTTTGATATTTTGTCACCTTATATTTTGTTTAATAGCCATTGCTTTTAAAAATCACATCGTATGTTGTTTAGTTAATTGTGTTTGGATTTTTAAGAGTTTAAATGTTTATGTAATATAAGAAATTATAGAAGTTCCATTGTAATTAGTCTGAATGTTTTGGAGCCTTGAAATAAATGAGTGGCAAAATACGAAAAAGTCCTCTCCAGGTGGAATAAAGAATATACATCTGAAAAGTAAAACTTCTAAAAAAATATGTAGAAGTATTGTTTTATATGAACTTGAAATTATGAAGAACTTCTCATTACAAAAGTCTAATGCACCATCCATTGCACCACAGAGCCACCTTATGAAGAATTTCTTAAGAGTCAAAAAGAAAAGATAGATAAATTTGGCCACATTAAAATTTAAAGACAAGATACTATAGGATTTTACATTTCTTAATGCAACACATTTGGAAAATGGGTATTAGCAATGGATACAGTTCACATAGTATGCAAAATATTTCTTGAACTGTTACACATGACTAAAAGATTTTCAAGACTGAGCAGTTGCTATAAATAAATAAATCAGTGATTACAAAACTCAAATGACCAAAAGATCCATAAAATTATTTAATCACACTAGCAAGTAGGAAATGGCTAATATTTTTATACATCTATCATCTTTCTTAAAAATGATTAGTAATGAATGATACACTAAATTTATTTGCCAACTTTCTAACAGAGAGCAACCAACATTGTCCAAGAGAATTTCTCAAGCATCCATGTGGGGGCAAGTACGAGGGCCTTCATTGTGACATAGTTTGCAGTAGCAACACTTCAAAACTCATACTCATAGGTGTGTAGATTTTTAGAGGCCATAAGAAGTAAGCATCATTGAATTACTTGCAACTTCTCTTCTCCTATTCAATAGCTGTGGTAAAGGAGGACGGGAGACATGAAATGGCTTAGCCAAGGCAGCACACACTGAGTGCTGGGCTGTCGTCCTAGCCCTGTTCTCCTTAAACTCGTTATCCTCAAGGCCTTTCATCTCACAGACCATCCTGCAAGCCTTATTGTATTCTATTTCTTTGAAAACTAGTAAACCATCAAACCATCGATGGTTATTTCAAAGCTCCATGTGATACTTTTTGGCTGTAATAAAATACTTTTGTCCAGGAGCCTTTGAAGTTCTTTGAACTCTTTGGAACAAAAAGTACCAGCTTAATGTGATGATGCTGCTTCCTTTAAAGCCAGTGTCTCCTCTTCAGTGGTTAGCGCCTGCACATCTTCACATGGACTTCAGATTGTGTTTCCCTCTTGCCCATTAGTCTTTCTTTCCTACCCATAGCAACTGGGACCTGTACCTCAAGCCAAGCTATAGTTGTTACTATGAATTTATTTTCCAATAGCTTGATTTAATAAATTGCTGATAATGTCTCAGCTGGCAAACTATAATGGCAGTAGAATTATACCATGACACTGGGGGATGAGCAGCCGTAAATACAGGTTATCAGTTGAAGAGTCCAGATAAAGGGACAGACAAAAATGAAATCAGCTCAAAGTGGGGTCAGAAAAACATGTTCAGTGCACTCTAAGAAGAGTTGAAGGCAAACAGGAATGTCTTAACAGATGTGTGTGTCTAAATTACTTGCTGTTACATCTGGTAAGATGTCACTATATGTATTATAAAAAGGTGTGTAAGTAAGATCAGAAGGTGTGATTAAACCTACTTAAACAGATCATTTAATTGTTGAGATTCTCAGGAGTCTACTATTTTTACATTTATTGTGGCTCCCCAGACATGTCTGTGCCTTATTGAATCAGAGTATGTGTTTTATCTTTCCTAGAGCGTTATTAACATCTCTGCAGAAGTTTCTCTGAAACATACTGCATTAAGAAAAAGGCACACAAGACAGAAAATGAGCACTACAGCAAAAGGGAATGTAAAAGGTAAAAAGTATGAGAACAACAGTGGAAAACTGTGGCTCAACACTAAATACAGGTGACATTGAGATACATTAATGAAACACTGAATAAATTTTAATTTCAAAAAGGAAAGGAGAAATCAGAAAGTCAGAAAAATAGACACCTAGAAGGAATGCATTTATTATAAACTTTATATTATAAATTGTAAAAAAGAGCAGGAAGAAAAGAAGAGAAAAAAGGATGGAAGGAAAAAAGAAAGGAGAAAATGAAAGAAGGATGGAATTAATAAAGGAAGAAGGAAAGAGGAATACAAGGAAAACTGAGGAAAAGAAAGTGAGATGGAAAACTTGGCAAAGCAACCTACATCAGGAATAACAGAATTCATGACAAAATTAAATTTAAAAGTTGGAAAGAAAAATAATTCACAACAAATCTATCATACATATAAACCTACATACTCCAAGTGACCTTGAAGTACATAAATAAAATTATTGTTAGGTATACAAAGATAGATTCATAAATTCACATCCATGATCCTCAAGCCAAATCATTAGATGAGATCATTAGGCTAAAATATAAAACAGGCACAATGGATTTAAGTATATAATTAATAACATTGCTTTAACAAACATGTTGTGTGTTAAACTCTGTGCCCAACTGGGTATAACACTCCTTAAAGCCCATCCACAGGCATGTGCCACATACTGTGAACTAGAGCAGACACCACACCTGCAACACCCAACAAGGTTTTCAGTGGTGGTAGGAATACAGTTAGTTGGAGGTCCTCTCAACCCATCAGGTTTTCAGTAAGTTCCAGCTATAGTTTTTTTCTTACTGGATGACTAACTCCACATGGGCTGTAAGTGCTATGTCTCCATGCCACCTAAAGAAAGTAACCAGGGAGGGAGGTGTGCATAGGCTGTGCTTTCACATTGCATTCCTGGGGGAAGCCAGATCCCACTCTTCCTCTGCTAACTACCTGCTCCAATATGAAAGTCAGTACATCCTGAGACTTTGAGGGAGAGCGACTCAGCTGTGAATATCACATTATCTGTCAACATATCTGGTTAGAATGCATCAACCTTTAGGTATTGAACTGGCTGTGGATGGGATAGAGAAACAAACTAAATGATACCATGAGACAAAAGGTCACAGAAGGAAAAACATGTTCAAGGACATTGGCCTGATCCCTGAAACAGAACCAGTGCTGTTTGGAAGAGATTTGAGGAACCTAACAAGCAGATTCAACTTGGAAAGAAAGTCTAACCACAAAGACTTTTGAGGATAGTTGGTGTATTTTAACATGGCCTATTCATAATATGAGTTAAAAAATTATTGAAATGGAAAGATGTAGACCATGAACCAAAAAGCTACAAAGCAACATGTTTAATATGAACTCATTTTGATGCAAAAATTATAAAGGATATGAAAAGTTATGCAACATGGTGTTAAAGGGGTATTATGTGAGTAATAGGAAAAATGTTTTCATATTTTAGCTTTTGGTCTCTGTGATTTTCTAAAATGTGCATATTTGCTTTTGGTATAATGAACTATGATTCTAAAACTCCATATATGTAAGGTACTCCATTTATGAGACTATCAAAAATAGAAACATATAGAATAATTTGAATATGTGGAGTTGTTATAATTTTAAAAGGTCAATCCACAAATATAATGAATTTTCAGTCTTGATTTGAATTAGGCGTATTTTATCTTCATTACCATGGTACTAAAAGCAACAACCATAAAAGAGAATTGACAATTAAATGAAACTGCGTATCTTTTGCAGTTTAAAAGTAATTGAGTGGCAAATGTTGAACAAGGGGCAAAATTTTACCATACATACAACAACTTAATAGCTTTAATTAATAAAAATAATTCTTTTAAGTCAACAAGAAAAAAATGTATTCTCTTTCCACCCAAAAGCACATTATATTAACAGACCTGGCTTAGTGTTATAAAGTTACAGGCTAAAAAGTTTGGGATTCCAAGGACAACAAAGGGTGGCCGGTGGGTCACATGACTTACACGTGGAGTCTAAATGGAGTGGCAAGCCTCAGTGCCCCAGAAATGGACATGTGCATGCAGAATGCGGGTGTGGAGGGGGTACAAAACAACCAGGTGAAAAGGGCTGAGCAGAGCAGATACATAGGTTGCACCTAAAGATAACCAAGTTAGTGCTATTTTATAAAGTTGTGCTGCTCTTTCTTGGCCGTGGACCATATTTTGTGACTTCATGAAGATGATTTATGAAGCTCTGGAATATATACTTCAAAGGCTCACAGCCTCTTTGGATGAATAATAAAGGAGAAACTAAAGATACCGGTGGTTTACAATGCAGATTTTCTAAGATGCACAAATGATACATTTTTAGAAGGTTTCAACCAGGTAAAAGGAGGCTCTAGGTGACTTTCAAGATAATGAACGCTTAGCTGGAAGGACAGCTGGGCCAGCAGAGTGAGGGAAACAAAGCCGAGGGACATGGGATTGCTGAAGCGATGCCGTAGGAAGGGACCCAGGGCAAAAGGACAAGAGCTACAAGTGGGAGCAATAGCTACAGAGTTTACTGAGACAGTTGTTATAATTTCCAGGACCAGTCAGCCCGCTTCTAGCTGGTTCTTCATACACAATTTCCTGCTGAGTTTCATAGTGCCCCCCAAATTCATATCTACCCAGAACATCAGAATGACCTTTTTCGGAAGTATGTTTTTCATAGATGTAATTAGATGTCATGCTGCTTTAGGTGAGCCCTAAGCCCGATGACTGCATCCATAGAAAAAGGCCCTGTCAGCATACAACGGCCCTCAGAAGTACATTATGTAAAAAAAAAAAAAAAAAAAAAAAAAAAAAAAAAAAAAAAAAAAAAAAAAAAAAAAAAAAAAAAAGAAGTACATTATGTGACTGCAGAGAGAGAAGCTAGAGTGAGGTAAACATCAGACAAAAACTGTGTGGTTGCCGGTCACCACTAGGTACAAAAGTAAGCAGGAAGGGTTCTTCTATGGAATCTTTAGAGAGAATATGGCCTTGCTCACAACTGGGTTGTAGACTTCTAACCTCCAGAACTATAAATGTATAGATTTGTTAGTTTAAATCACTCAGCTACTAGTAGTTTGTTCTAGCAACCCTGGGAATCTAATACAAGCCCCATGATTGACAGTGAAGAAGCCAAGAGTCTAAATGTTGGGATGAATTTGAACAAAAAGACACATTTTCCCCAATAAATATACCAGCAAGATTTTCGATTTTGGAGACAGGGTCTCTGTGTGCAGTTTAGGCTGGGCTTGCACTCCCTACATAGTGCAGGCTGGCCTCAAACTTACAGCAGTCCTCTTGCCTCAGCCTCATGAGTGCTGGGATTATAGACATGCACCAGCACATCTGGCTCACCAATAAGACTTTTGCAAGCTAAACGAGTTGATACTGAAATTCCTATTCAAATAACCATAAAACAATAGCCAAGGAAACAATAAAAAATATGCAAGGGAGATAGAATTAGTCTCATCAAACCATAAAATATAAATCTTCTGATGAAAACATTGTAGTGCTACTACACCAATAGACTGACAAGCCATAGAACAAATGGAAAAGCCCAACAGTAGGTTCACATTGACATAAAAGTTACTACTTGATTTATCTTTGCTGTTGTTATTGTGTTGGGTAATTTTGTCTCTGTAAATAAACTCAGCTCAAAACATTTATCCAATATGAAACAGAGCTTGATGTTAAGAAGAAAAGGAGAGTTTGGATGCACCTTGTACCCTCCAAAAGTCATGCTAAAATTCGGTCCCCAAAATAGTAGTATTAAAAGGGAATGGGACTGTTAATAGGTGCTGGGTTTGTGGGAGCTCTGTGTTCAGGTAGGATTAACATGGTTCTCACAGGAGTGTGCTTATTGTCCTGAGAGTGGGTTCTTACAAAAGCACAGTGGCTTCCTTAGCTTTTTCTTTCTTTTTGCCTTGTGATCCTTTCTGCTTTTGGACCATGTTATGCTGCAGCATCAGAACCCCTTGGAAACTGAGTAGATGTTGGTGTCATGGACTTCCCAGCCTCTAGAACCATATGATAAACAAAGCCTCATTTTTCTTAGTGCACAGTATTTTGCTTTAGCAACAGAAAATGTGCTAAGATAAATATCAAGTGAATTGAAGGGACGTTCAGGACCTTTGGAAGCAGCCAAGGTCATGGATAGTAGTCTAGCAAGAGGTGGTGTCACCTGTCAAGAGGCAGAGCCTTTGGTGGGAAGGGAAATCACCTAGACAACCAATAAATAGGGTGAGAGGACACAACTGATCACTACCGAGGTGTTGAAAATGTGTGCTCTGATGCATCAGAGTAGAGGATTGCAGCATAATGTGAGGGATCCGGGGCCACAGAGACTACCAGCCAAAGGATGAACTGGTCTTGAAGCCCAGAGAAAGACAACCAAGAAAACATTGCTTTCTTCCTTTGCACAGTAGAATGAGGTATGATGAACAAGGGGGAATGAACTAGAAGAAGCTTTGAGGCTCCATCCTGGACTGAGGTTTCTGATCAAGAAATCTCCACATCTTAGACAGGACTTGATCTTAGGAAAACCTACACCTTGGAGGTTAACAAAGCATATCCTGCTTTCCACAGCGAAACAGTTCCCTCCAATGCTGTGTTCTTTCATGCTGCCCAGCATGCCAATTCATTTCTCCTCCAGAAGCCTCAGAGACTGTCCAGCCTTCAAGGCAATGCTGGGGAAATGCTGGGTTGAAACTCAACAGTAGCAGACACCTATGCTGCGTTATGACCTTGATGCTACTTTAGTTGGGTAACTTCTAGAAGTGCACGAAGGGCATATTATGCATTTCTACTTTTTCCTGAGTGAATTAGAGACATTCATTACATTTTATGTAAGGAAAGAGTAAGCAGAGGGTAACAGGGTTTTCAGATTTGGAGAGAGTCATGCAAAAATGAGAAGAAAGCGATATCTCACATTACTGATAACTAGTTAGGAAAAATACAAATGAGATTCCAATCCAAAATCCTGCAGGGTGCACAGCCAGGGATAGAAATTTTCTCATCATGCTGCACTTTGTTTCTCCTCTTTCCCTTTTCTAAGTCCATGATATTCTCAACTGGGAACTTGAGTTCAGCATAGTGATAAATACCGTGCTTTACTATGTCCAGACATAAAACGATGGTAAATACAGCATTTTCCAAATTGTTCTAGAACATGTGCTTATAAACAATTTTGCATCTTTGGATTCAATTGACTTCTTAACATGATGAAATTAACTGCTGTTAATAGAAGTATCATTTCTTTATTTGTGTAATTCATTAACTAAGAGTAATTTTTGGTCTCTCCCTCTCCCCTTGCATAATCCTACAGTCCTACAAGACACAAGTGAACAGCAAATTGAACCTTTTCTGTTCCCTGACCAGAAGTATCATATGACTGACTTCCTATGTACTCTCCTTTTTAAAAAATTAGGCCCATAAAACTCTTATAGATTTTTTTTCCTTGTTCACAAAGCAAAACAAAACAAATTCTCCCCCTGTACATCCTCACTTCACTTAGGAATTTGCTTTCATCATAATTAGATTAAAGCTGCTAAAGTTCTATTCAACCAACAGGGTATGTTAGAAGGAATCTTAGCAAATAGTTTGCCAAAGCCTGTAATTTGCAAAGTAATGTAATCAGTTCATCCGTGGGGTTTTCATCAATGACTGCTATTTAGTTCAGCATCATGACTAAAAAGCATTCTAATGGGCTAACAATGACCATAAGTACTATTTACAAAGGCCTGAAAATTGTGGATAATGGCATTCTGTGCAGGAAGTCACTCTCTTACCCTAATCCCACATACTCTGTTCATTTGGTCAGGTTGTGTATGATGCTGTTTAGCATGGTATGTCTTGTCAGGTCATAAGCCAGTGACATTGGTGGAACTTTTTGAACCTCCCTTGCAAGGCACTTGAACAATCTCTTCAGCTAAGGCCAAGCAGAGAATGGAATCAATTTTGTGAATAACTCAAGGTAAGTTAGCCTGACTGTTGTTTTTAACCTTCCACTTAACTTTGGCTATGAAGTGCAAACTATGTTGATGTACATAACCAGCTGGATCTGGGCCTCAGCATTACATTACAGGTGAGTCAATGAGTCAGTTTACTTTTGCTGGACTTCACTACTCAGTCATTGTTCTTTTGGTTCATATGACTGAGCTCATAGACTGTACAAGTCCACTGTGAGATCTACATGGGAATCCTTTCCACAGAAGACTGCCATGGGTGAGGCCAAAACAACTGAAGATTCAGATAGCTCTGTAAAAATAATAGTTGCTTTGCTTTTGTGTACTTGCCAGTCAGAAACCAGGAGCACCCTGACCTATTCCAGTGCTGAACCTCTCAATCACAAGCCAGGAGTGGGAGTACCCTGTGCTCCAGAGTTGGTCTTTACACAGTGGCATAACCAGCTAGCTTCTCTTAATTCCTTCAAAAGAATGCTTTGTACTAATATTGTTTTGACAAGATATCATGCCTGCATCTTGTATATGCTGATTGATACGAAGACAGCAATAGGTAATGCCTCAACTATTGTAACTGCCCCAATAACCGGTTTTGAAACTTGGTTTCATTGTTTGTTTACCTTTTTTCTCTTCAAAATAAGAAAAGTTACTTGGATCATTCCACCTTTTTGAGTCAGGTGAATAAAGAGCACTTTCTTTTCTTCAAGGTGACTTCTTTCTTAGGTGCTCTTAAACTTGGATCATCTTTATGAAGTCCAGTACTGAAAACACTGGATTCTGTCTTTTCTCTAGAGGATGCTTTCCTCTGAGCATAAGGTTTTAGGTCACTGTAAATGCACTGAGAGCAAAACATGTAATCTTTGACCTGATTATAAAAATGTGAATTTATTTCCATACTTCAACTAGAACCGGAAAGGTAAATCTCATATAAAAGATGAGAGTGTAAGTGGCCCATTCCTTAATTTAAAATCTCATTGTCAACATATTTTTAAAAGAGAGGGCAGAAATTCATAAAACGTGGCACCAACACCAGGTTTGAGTGAACTGGCAAGTGTTTCTTGTGTGAGATGGAGCCAGTGGCTTGACCTGGGACGTACACTCCTATTCTGTCATCAAAGCCTCCTTCTTCCATATAGTCTCTTGGGTGGTGGTTCTCTGGGGGTTTTCTTCACTAAAATGCATTCATTAAAGATCTGAGGGTGGGATGGATCTACTTATGGGCTTAGTCTTCCAAGTTAGTTGGAAACAGCTAATATTTGCCACAGTGGACTCTCCTTCCACAAATAACCCTTCCAACAATTCTGCAATGTGTCTGTCATAATATGCACTTAGAGTACTGAATTTGGGACATTGATATGTTCGGCATGTCCCATAGCTGTGAAGTGTCCTACAGGGGAAAGTCATCACTAAGAACAGACATGCTTTATAGCTGCTGCTGATGTACAGGCTGGTAAAACCCCTCTTCAGTTGCCCTTGAAGATAAGAAGGAGCAGGAAAAGCAGAGTATAAAATTACCCACAGAGTGTGCTGATCTCCTCTGCCTTAAGGGAGGAGACTGCAAAGACAATGGACACCTCAAGTAAGTATCCCTCATTTTATTCTAAAAATATCAGTTTTCTTCATATCCAACAGAGATGGGAGTCTCAGGGAGGTACAGAGGGATAGGGGAAAGACATGAATATGGACATGGGTGAGAGAAGTGGAAAAGAACCAGAGAGGGGCCAACAAAAACACCATCCAAAATCCCACTAGTGAAAATGCAAAAGCAATTGGCATTTTGGAGCTCTCCTGCTTGCACGGATTCCAGAACGGGTGAGCCAATTGCACACCGCCAACAGGATCTCTGAGTTGGGGAGAAGCTCGACCCAGGGAGATACACCAGACCAGCACTCCTGCCTGCATGATCCCAGGGATGGGTGAGTTGTTTGGGCGCCCTAGCCGGATTTCTGAATCGGGAAGAAGCTCTGCCAAGCGAGGGACATCCAAGCAACACTACTGACTGCACGGACCCCGGGATGGGAGAGCTGCGTGGGCGCCCCGACCGGATTTTTGAGTAGGGGAGGAGCTCCACCAAGAGAGGAACACCTGAGCGGCCCCCTGCCTGCATGGTCCCTGGGGCAGCGAGCTGTTTATGCACCATAGCCAGGTCTCTGGGTAGGGAGTAGCTCAGCGCACAAAACAGCATATGAGCAGCCTATTGAGCAGAACTCAGCAGAAAGCTTAAGGGACATTCTCCTGAAGAGAAGGAGTCACTGGAGGAGCCTTTGCAACAGACCTTTACCTGGTGAACTGCCTGGGTAATTTATAGCTCAATATTTTGAATCTGATACCCAAAAATGGGAAGACAGAAGAACAAAACGCAATCTCAGAACTCAACCCCACCCAGAACAAGTCCTGGATGCGAGGATACAGGGGAGCTAGGAAGCCACATACCTGCAAGTTCTGAAACGATTGCATCTGAAATAAAGAAACAACTCCATCAGGCCATAGAAGAGCTTAAAGCAGAAATAAGACACATACCTGCAATAATCTCTCAGACAAAAAATGAACTGAAAACTATAATGGAAGAAATGTTCCATACACATAGAGAAGAAATAGATAAAAGAATAGAAGAAAGTAGGAAACAAATGGAAACGTTACAAGAGCAATTTAGGAATGAATTACCATGAATGAAACAGGTCCAAAGAGATTGCCAGGAATTGAAAACTTCCATTGAAAGCTTGCAAAACTGCTTAAATGAAACGGAAGATAGAATTTCAGACCTTAAAGACAGCATGGCAGCTTATGAGTGTGAAAGGAAGGATCTCATAAAATCATCAAAGACCCAAGAAAAATCAATCCAATAGCTGCAAGATGAGGCAAAACGAAATAATATTCAAGGAATAGGAGTCAGTGAAACAGCAGGAGACAACACAAACAATATAAAAAGAATATTTGCTGAAATAATACCAGAAAATTTCCCAAACAAGGTAAAAGATACTGAAATACAGTTAATCGAGGCATACAGAACCCCAACAATCCATAACCCAAAGAAAACCAAAAACAGACATATAATAGTCAAGATCACAGACATCCAGCAAAAGAACACAATATTAAAAGCTGCTAGAGAAAAGAAACAGATCACCTATAAAGGAAAGCCCATCAGAATCACAGCAGACTTCTCAACGCAAACCATGAAATCAAGAAGAACTTGGAGAGAGGTATTACAGATTCTGAGACAAAACAACTTCCAACCCAGACTGATGTATCCTGCAAAACTATTCCTCAAATTCAATGGAGAAATAAAACATGTCCATGACAAAGAACAACTGAAGAACTTCATGAGTGCCAAACCAGCATTGCAAACAGCACTAAATGATATTCTAGACAGAGAAAAAAATGACCAAAATCTCAAGAACAACAATACAAAGAAACCCTCAAACAGAACAAGTAAGTAAATAGATAGCAAAAGTAGGAAAACAACAAGTAAATAAAATGACTAGAATAAGTCAACATATAACCATTACAACCATTAAGGTAAATGGCCTCAATTCACAAGTCAAAAGGAAAAGATTGGCAGAGTGGATTAAGGAACACAATCCAACGATAAGCTGTATACAGGAAACACATTTTACTCAAAAGGAAATCCACAGGCTGAAAGTTAAAGGATGGAAAACAATTCTCCATGCAACAGGTCCCCAGAGAGAAGCAGGGGTAGCTATTATGTTTGCAGACAAGGTAAGCTTCAAACCAAAAACAATCAAAAGAGATAAAGAAGGCCATTACATACTAGTTACGGGAAAGCTGCAAGAGGAAGACATAACAATCCTAAACATTTATGCACCGAACAATGGCGCACCAAACTTTACAAGTAAAGTTTTAACAGACATGACAAATCTACTAACTAATAACACTATTTTAATGGGGGACATAAACACCCCTCTGACGCAAAGGGACAGGTCAACTGGACAGAAACTCAGCAAAGAAATAACAGACCTGAACCAAAAGTGTGAACAAGTGGACTTAGTAGATGTATGCAGAGTGTTCCACCCCACAACATCAGAATACACATTTTTCACAGCTGCACATGGGTCTTACTCTAAAATTGACCACATTCTAGCCCATAGAGCATATCTACCTAAATGCAAAAGAATTGACGTTATCCCATGCATGTTATCTGACCACAGTGCAATGAAACTGGAAATTAATGACAAAGGGAACTCCAAAAACCGCATAAACACTTGGAAATTAGACAACAACCTCCTAAACAACCAATGGGTCACACAAGAAGTTAAAGAAGAAATTAAAAAATACCTACAAATAAATGAAAATGCAAGCACAACCTACTGGAATCTGTGGGACGCAATGAAAGCAGTCCTCAGAGGGAAATTCATAGCAATGAACTCATATATAAAGAAAACAGAAAGACAGCAAATAAATAGCCTAATGCTACACCTAAAACTCTTAGAAAAAGAGCAACAAGCCAAACCAAAAGCCCAAAGAAGGGAGGAGATTATAAAACTCAGGGCAGAAATTAATGCAATTGAGATGAAGAAAACTCCACAAAAAATTAGTGAATCAAAGAGTTGGTTCTTTGAAAGAATAAATAAAATTGATAAACCCCTAGCCAACCTTATCAAAAAAAGGGAAAGAACTCAAATTCATGCAATAAGGAATGAAAAGGATGAAATCACCACAGATCCTACAGAAATCCAAGAGATCATTAATACCTACTTTGAAAATTTTTACTCCCATAGGATAGAAAATTCAGAAGAAATGGACAGATTCCTAGAAAGGTACAAATTCCCAAAATTGAATCAGGAAGACTCAAAAATTCTGAACAACCAAATATCAATTAACGAGATTGAAGATGTCATAAAAATCGTTCCAACTAAGAAAAGCCCAGGCCCTGATGGATTCACAGCAGAATTCTATAAAACTTTTAGAGAAGATCTAATGCCAATACTCCTGAAACTCTTCAATGAAATCGAAAAGGAAGCAACTCTCCCCAACACATTTCTGGAGGCAAGTATTATACTGGTACCAAAACCAGAGAGAGACCCAACCAAGAAAGAGAGCTACGGGCCAATCTCTCTAATGAACATAGATGCAAAGATACTCAACAAAATATTGGCAAATAGATTACAGTGAATCATAAGGAAAATTATACACCGCGACCAGGTAGGATTCATTCCAGGAATGCAGGGATGGTTCAATATTCACAAATCAATTAATGTAATACACTATATTAGTACAGTCAAAGACAAAAACCACATGATCATCTCAATAGATGCAGAGAAGGCTTTCGATAAAGTCCAACATGCATTCATGTTAAAAACCTTAGAAAAAATAGGAATAGATGGCCTCTACCTCAATCTGATCAAAGCCATCTACAACAAACCAACAGCCAACATCATACTAAATGGACATAAACTGAAAACTTTCACTTTA